>CM070015.1:28915160-29030160 GCA_036247105.1 Cirrhinus mrigala
AAATAAAAGTATTATTATTATTATTATTATTATTATTATTATTATTATTATTTCAAAATTACTTACAGAACATTTAAATATTTCTTTAGCACTTCTTTTTTAATTTTACATTTTGCATTGTACTTAATACTGTGTATATATATATGTATGTATATGCATATATATGTGTATATACACATATATGAAAATGTATCTCTCTCTCTACATATATTGCTGCAGAATGCTGATCTACTTCTCATTCATTGTGGCTAGTCATTGATTTGTGGCAGCACTGCTACAGTAATTAGCACTATTTTTAAAAAGGATCTAGCTTAGTGTCGTGCAATTTTAGCCCTAAATTGGGTTTCTTATAATGTGATATAGTGCAATTAAAATTCCATTAAAATTTAATTGCACAAAAGAAGTATTTCAGATCCGTACCCGTGATATAAAGATAAACACAAGGAAAATGGGTAACGCCATGTGGCCTGTGGCTCTTATTGAATCTCTAAATAGAAATAAAGTCTCATAGCGGGCAGATCTTCACTCCTGCTGCAATTAAGACCTGTATCGATCTCCTCCCTATTACATTAAAACCGTGTGGGGCTATAATTTAATCCATTTTAACTTAATGTCTCTAAGAACACACCGTACATAATCATCAACATGACTAATTGTACTATGCATCACAAATAAAGCACAGAGGCCCCATCATCTCAGGCAGCTGAGTACAGAAGGCTGATAGATACTCTGCCCTGACCTTGTGTAACCGAGATCCATTTTACAGTTTCTGCTTTAAAACTCTTGTTAGTCATTGTAAAGGGATGAAATTTACCTAGAGCACTGATACCCTCTTCTCAGTGTCAAAGCTCTCAGTACAGGGGTCTCAAAAAGGCTTATCAGAACAGAAGAGGTAAAAATGAAGAGGGGATTATGGGTGCTTAAGTCTTCACTAGGGATGGGAATTTTATGGAATTTAACTAACTGTGATTCCAGTTCCATTTAAAGACCACATGAAAGCTCTTAACAACTGCAGCTTTGGTCCACAGTTTGGTCCATTGACAAAAATCTGAACTTGTGGAAATTGGAGTTGATTTTCTACTTTTGTGAGTGGAATATAGTTTTTATGAACTTTTATGAAAGATTTTTTGTTTATTAAAAAAAAAAAAGCATTCCATGCATTTATGTTAAGTCTCAGCCTAAACACTTATGGCTGTAAAAATTAAATTCAAGATATTTTTACCCTACATTTTAAATATCTGGATCATTTTTGTGATTTTTGGGGGTATTTTTGCACATTAAACACATTTATTTTGGCTTAATATCAAATATTGTTTTTAATTAGTATCAGTGTATTGGTATTTTTGCAGAAAAAATATGGTTAAATCTAATAATGGTTCTCATTATTAGTATTTTGGTAGTTTTGTGCCAAACTTTTTGTTGTTGTTGTTGTTAAGTATGCAAGAATTCCATAATGCAAGAATGCATTATGGAATTTAACTAACTCTGATTCCAGTTCCATTTAAAGATCACATAAAAGCTATTTTTTGTGATTTTTGGTGGTAATTTTGCATATTAAACACATTTATTTTGGTTTAATATCAAATATATCAAATATTGTTTTTAATTCAGTGTTTTGGTATTTTTGCAGAAGACGTTTGGTTAAATCTAGTAATAGTTCTTATTATTATTAGTTTTTCTGTATATTTGCGCCAGACACTTTTATTTTTGTGAAATATCTTATAATGGTTCTGAAAATTATTTTTTCATATCTGGGACATTTTCCTGATATTTGTTGGTATTTTTGCATCAAACACATTTATTTTGGTTAAATATCTTTTTTTTTTTTTTTTTTTTTAAGAAATTAATTATTTTATAAAACAAGAATGCATTATGGAATTTAACTCATTCCAATTTAATTTACATTTTAAAGATCACATACAAGCCCATGGTGGTATTTTTGCACGTTAAACACAATTATTTTGATTTAACATCAAATATTGTTACTGATTAGTATCTGTGTTTTGGTTTTTTTGCAGAAAACATTTGGTTAAATCTAATAATGATTTGTCTTATTAATAAGTATTTCGGTATTTTTGCACTAAACGCTTTTATTTTTGTTACATATCTTATAATAGTTCTTTTTATTATATTTTAAATATCTGGGGCATTTTTGTGATTTTCAGTGGTATTTTTGCATCAAACACATTTATTTTGGTTCTTTTTTTTTTTTTTTAAGAAATGAATACTTTTATTCAGCAAGGTGCATTAAACTGAAAAAACATTTCTCTAAATTGCGGTAAAATAAATGTAAAATACAGGCTGTTCTTTGAACTAAAATGTTATACAGCACAACTGTACATTGCCGGCACATACAGCACCATTGCACTCCGGCGTCCTGTGTTGGAATCCCGACTCAAGGACCTTTCCCGATCCCGCCCCCATCTCTCTCTCCCACTTCGCTTCCTGTCACGTCTGATCTGTCCTGTCATAAAAAAAAAAAAAAAAAAAAGAAGCTTTGCATAACAGGAATAAATAAATACATTTTATAATATATTACAATAGAAAACAGTTATTTTAAATTGTAATAATAATCCACAATATTACTGTTTTATTGTATTTGTTTGTAAACCAATGCAGCCTTAGCAGGCATACAAGAAAAAAACAATGTTTTGAATGGTAGTGTAGATGAATGCAAATACCAGGCCACCAGGCCACAGAACTCTTTATTTTGATTTCAGCCATTATATTATTTTGGTATTCCTTAATTGTTCTGTTAATAATTCTTTAATATTTTTGAGGAGTACTATATGTCAGTGTGTGGTTTTAATGTTTGTTTATCTGTTTTCTCACTATCTTGTTGTCATATCAATAAATGGAAGAGCAGGAAATTGGTTTCCCTTCAGATCTGTGTGGAGGCATTAAAAATGCATTAATGAACAAAACATAATAGGATTGATATTGAAATTCATATCTTGTCATGGAACGGATTAAGGAAAAAGGTCATTGCTTTGATAAGAAAGAATAAAAGCAATCAAAGTCACATTCATCTTAACCAGAATCCTGGCAGGAAGGCTCCACATTGAGGTCAAGCACTCCAGTAGATAAAAAAAGCACTCCATGCTTATTTAACTGGAGAATTTCCAACAGACACATGAAAGACAAATGTAATAAATAAATCATATTTATGCAACTAGATTTTTGCAGAAAATAAATCAGGCTTTTCCAATGCAAAAATGACTGTAATGTTAGCAGTTGTCATTTGGTTCTGACCCAAATCAAGATAAGTCCAGACCATATTCTGGTTTGTGGCTCAGGTCCCTCCGGTGTAAGTCACTCATTTAATAGTCTGTCAGGTTAAAATCATTCGCTTAGAAAAATAACCGCAGCTCTCACCAACAAGCCTGATTTGAGGTGTTTGGCACAAACAGTGCAGAATATGAATCTCAGCAAGTGAGATATAACATAACATAAAACCACAGAAATCTCTCAAAACCCCCCAGATAGATCTGTCAGAGATTTAGTGTGCAGTGAAAGCTTAGATGTTGGCTTTAGCTGCATCAGAATATGATTTCAAATGATTCTAAGCACATTTTTTTAAGCTGCTGTGTTTAGCTTTTAGTACCCAAAACAAGCTCATGAAGATACAAGAAATGGATCCTCAATTCAAGTCTCGACTTACATAAGGATTACCACAACATCACTGCTTGAGCAGTAAGCAATTGACATTTGAGTCTGTAAGAGAAACCTGCAGTATGTCTTAAATTAGTCTAATGGGCTCACCATATGGGCCATATTACATCAATTACATCCAATAACATGGGGAAATTAAAGAAACCACTTCATTAAAAGTTTTAGATTTGGTAAAATAAGAAGTATATCTGCTGGGATGAAGCACAGCACCGTTTAAATGTTCTAAGTTTGACGCTTCCTTATATAGCTAATATAGTTTTTGGTAAATGTATGCTGTAAACACAATTAGCATGTTCTGACAAACAATCTAACTAAGGTGATGCTCTCAAACAGCATGTCAGTTTTGAATTAATGGGAAGAACTGTTAGTCAAAACAGTCCATTAAGGAAGCAAAAATGCTTGAAATGAAAAATGACTGATTTATGATCCTGTGTCAGCAGCTAAACTAGTGTAATACAGATTTTAAATTGCATAATTTAAGTTCATAAGTTCTTTCAGTCGTATATCCGTCTGTCCGTCCATAGATACATAGATGGATGGATGGATGGACAGATAGATAGATAGATAGATATCCATCCATCCATCGTTCATTCAGTCGTATATTCATTCATTCTGTCATTTGATCTATCATTCATTCTATCTATCCACCTATCCATGCATCCATCCATCGTTCATTCGTTCATTCATTCGTTCTATCATTCTATCCATTCACCCATCGTTCATTCATTCTTTCGTTCATTCTGTCATTAGTTCTATCATTCATTCTATCTGTCCATCCATCCGTCTATCTATCTGTCTAACAATCTATCCATCCATCCATCCATCCATCCATCCATCTATCTGTCCGTCCATAGATAGATAGATGGATGGATGGATTGATAGATAGATCGTTTGTTTCTTCGTTCGTTTGTTCATTCTGTCATTTGTTCCATCCATCCATCGTTCGTTCATTCGTTCATTCTAACATTTGATCTATTTATTTCTATCCATCATCCATCCATCCATCCATCATTCATTTTCTCATTCATTTGTTTGTTCGTTCGTTTGTTGGTTCATTCTGTTATTTATTCTATCTTTCCATCCATCAGTCCATCCATCATTCATTCAGTTGTCCGTTAGTTCATTCTATCATTTGATCTATCATTCATTCTATCTATCCATCTATCCATGCATCCATCCATCATTCATTCACTCATTTGTTCATTCATTCATTCATTCGTTCTATCATTCTATCTATTTACCCATCGTTCATTCATTCGTTCGTTCATTCTGCCATTCGTTCCATCATTCATTCTAACTGTCCATCCATCCGTCTATCTATCTATCTATCTAACAATCCATCCATCCATCCATCCATTATTCATCATTCATGAATCATTCATTCAGTCGTTCGTTCGTTCATTCTGTCATTTGTTCTATCATTCATTCTATCTGTCCATCCATCCGTCTGTCCGTCCGTCCGTCTATCCATCCATCCATCCATCCGTCCGTCCGTCCATAGATAAATAGATGGATGGATGGATGGACTGATTGATAGATAGATAGATAGATAGATAGATAGATAGATAGATAGATAGATAGAAAGATAGATATCATCCATCTATCCATCATTCATTCAGTCAGTCGTATATTCGTTCATTCTGTCATTTGATCTATCATTCATTCATTCTATCTATCCATCTATCCATGCATCCATCCAACGTTCATTCGTTCATTCATTCGTTCTGTCATTCTATCCATTCACCCATTGTTCATTCATTCGTTTATTCTGTCATTTGTTCTATCATTCATTCTATCTGTCCATCCACCCGTCTGTCCATCCGTCCGTCTGTCCGTCTATCCATCCATCCATCCATCCATCCGTCTGTCCGTCCGTCCGTCTATCCATCCATCCATCCGTCTGTCTGTCCATAGATAGATAGATGGATGGATGGATGGACTGATTGATAGATAGATAGAGAGATAGATAGATAGATAGATAGATATCCATCCATCCATCGTTCATTCAGTCGTATATTCGTTCATTCTGTCATTTGATCTATCATTCATTCATTCTATCTATCCACCTATCCATGCATCCATCCATCGTTCATTCGTTCATTCATTCGTTCTGTCATTCTATCCATTCACCCATTGTTCATTCATTTGTTCATTCTGTCATTTGTTCTATCATTCATTCTATCTGTCCATCCATCCGTCTATCTATCTAACAATCCATCCATCCATCCATCCATCCATCCATCTATCTGTCTGTCCGTCCATAGATGGATGGATGGATGGATGGATAGATAGATAGATAGATAGATATCCATCCATCGTTCATTCGGTCGTTCATTCTGTTATTTGATCTATCTTTCATTCTATCTATCCATCCATCCATGCATCCATCCATCATTCATTCGTTCGTTTGTTCATTCATTCTATCATTCGTTTTATCATTCTATCATTCTATCCTTTTATCTATATTAACAGTCTGACTGAGGATGATTCTCAACCATATTCTCATTTGAGTCTTTCTGGGGAGTTGATAACTGATGAAGCATCACTTTACTCACAGTTAGACTGAAGCTTCTCATTACTAAGTAAATATGCTTTCAGTTAATTAATTTCTCTCCCTACAGTTACTGACAAGGCCAGTGAGATTTCAGATTGATGGTGGCAGAAGGTGACGTGGGTCCGTCTCTTTAAAAGGTCAGTCCAGGAGAGATCACACGTACCTGTGGATTCCCGTGTGGGTGCTGTGGATTGCTCTCAATATTGAGACTGATTGAGGTTGGCGACCAGCACAATCAGAAAATGTGTCGCAGCATAACCATCGACAGATCTCACAAATGATTTTTTTTGAGAACAGAATTGAATTGAACGAGGGAAAGGCCAAATCTGTTTCGGCCCATTAAATCTTACAAATGATACATACGCTCCCTAATAGAGATGTTGCTGTGAGAGAGAAATGACCGTGAGTCCACTTTTCTAAAGAGATTCTGTGACTCATCTATACAATAGAAATCAAAGTTTGTATACACCAGATGACTTATTTATGCTTTGAAGGAGTTATCCTCTAATGCCAGTGTGTCTTGTTGCTAATGAGCTTATGCTACTTGCATAATCATATAAGCATTATGAGTGCCTCATAAGGAGCTTAAATGTTAATCACAATGTACTGTTTGTGTGTCTACCCTTAAGAAGAACTTTTACTCTTTTGATAGGCCGGAGGTTGTCGTATCTTCAAGTAGTTTTGTAGAAAGCCTTCAAGTGATAAAACCCATCCATTAAAGGATTAGTTCACTTCCAGAATAACATTTTTCAGAATAAATTTCCTTTACGAAAAAAAGATAAAACAACAATATCGCAGTACACAGACAAAGAATTAACCACGCGTGACTTTTCAAACATGATTTCAAAATGCGTGAAGACGCACATGCGCATCGCAGAGCTAGTGCAAGACAAGCATTTGTGGTTATAAAAAGAATTTAATTTTCTGTCATATATAATTAATTCTTTCCTTTTGCGTTTTGCAGAAAAATGCCAGCATACAGGTTTGGAACAACATGAGGGTGAGTAAATAATGACTGCTTTATTTTCTTATTTATTTATTTTTATTTATTTACTTATTTTTGATGGATGTAAGCGAACAGTCTTGTTGTTCTGTTCTGACAAATAAGTGAATTTTTCAATTTTTTTTATATAATGAAACTGAATAAACAGAAAAAAACTACAAAGAATCATTGCAAAGGTATCATAAAATGTGTCCCTAAGACTTGTTCATTATTTGTGTGACATACAGATCAGGGATATTGTTAACTAACATTAAAACCATAACAAATATTTTCAGTACTTGAAATAAAATAAATGTAAACTGAAATTAAATAACACTACACAAAAATACTTTTCAGCTAGTTTCCAAGGCAAAGTTTTTCATCATGTTTAGTTTAACTTGAAGTACTAAAATAACTAAAACTGGTAACACTTTACAGTAAGGTTCATTAGTTAACATTAGTTAACTGCATTAATTAACTAACAATACTTAGTTAAGAATGAACTATTATTAATCTTAGTTAACATTAATTTCGGCATATACTAATGCATTACTAAAATCACAAGTTGTGTTTGTTAACATTAGTTAACACTAAACATTGTGAACTAACATCAGCAAACAATGAACGACTGTATTTTTATTAACTAACATTAACAAAGATTAATAAAATGTATCGTTCATTGTTTGTTTAATACATTAACTAATGTAACCTTAAAACTACATAAAAACTATAGACATATTAAAAAATATTATTAATAATAACAATAATAAAAATGGCAAAACATCCAAATTGCAAAAATTTTAACTAAATAAATAAATAATTAAATATAATTAAAACAACACCTGTAAAAAAAAAAAAAAAAAACACTTCTATATATTTAAGTTTAAAGGGATAGTTCACCCAAAAATAAAAATTAGCCCATTATTTATTCACCCTCAAGCCATCCTAGTTGTATATGACTTTCTTCTTTCAGATGAATACAATCTGAGTTGTAATAAAAAATGTCCTGGCTCTTCCAAGCTTTATAATGGCAGTGAATGGCTGTTGAGATTTTGAAGCTCTGGTGAAAATATGTTAGCATCGCGAGAACCTACTTTTGTTTACAGCAAATGAAAACCAGTCTATCACTTGTATCGAAATCCACTGACATTTTTCTTTACAAATCCTCATTTTGTACTTTATTTAGTGGAAGGTGGAGATCACGGTTTATAAAGTTTTAAATATTGATATTTTTTACTTCAGAAATCCCTTTTTAACCCTTTGGAGCTGTGTGGAGCACTTTTGTGCTGGATCGATGCACTCTTTTAGAATTCAAAATCTCAACACCCATTCACTGGCATTATGCTTGGAAGCGCCAGGACATTTTTAAATATAACTCCGATTGTATTTGTCTCAAAGAATAAAGTCATATACACCTAAGATGGCTTGAGGGTGAGTAAATGATGGGGTAGTTTACGTTTTTGGGTGAACTATCCCTCAAAGTCATTTAATTAGTCGTTTAAAACTTTAACATCCACTCTAGCTGCCTTTTACATGTTTTTTGATAAGCAAGTTTATGTAAGCAGTTTAGTAGCAATGTCCACTTTGTGAAAGAATTGCTATTTTGAGTCAGATTTTAAGTGCACAAAGTCAAACAGAATGATTCATTAAAGGAGAAGTCCACTTCCAGAGCAAAAATTTACAGATAATTTACTCACCCCCTTGTCATCCAAGATGTTCATGTTTTTCTTTCTTCAGCCGTAAAGAAATTATGTTTTTTTAAGGAAAAGATTTCAGCATTTTTCTCCATATAACGGACTGATATGGTGCCCCAATTTTGAACTTCCAAAATGCAGTTTAAATGCGGCTTCAAACGATCCCAAATGCGGTTATAAATGATTTCAACCAAAGAAGAAGGGTCTTATCTAGTGAAACGATCGGTTATTTTGATTAAAAAATATAATTTAAATACTTTTTAATCGCAAACGCTTGTCTTGTCTAGGGCTGCACGATTAATCGAACGTGATTTCCATGGGCATTTTGTCAAAAAAAGCCGGTTCGGTAATCAGCAGTGAATCTCCATCACCTGCTTTCAGATGGAGCAGCAATTACCACACATAGCCGTAGTTCACTGATAGGTTACGCA
Organism: Cirrhinus mrigala; assembly: GCA_036247105.1. Taxonomy (NCBI): domain Eukaryota; kingdom Metazoa; phylum Chordata; class Actinopteri; order Cypriniformes; family Cyprinidae; genus Cirrhinus; species Cirrhinus mrigala. The sequence goes on from CM070015.1 coordinate 28,924,494, forward strand.
AAAAAAAAAAAACAAATCGTAGACGATATTATCTCATCTTATCTGTGTAGGCAGTACATCTGAAAGCATGTGAAAATACCACATTTAATAACATGTTTTTACTCCAAACTTACTTCATAACGTCAGTCGAGTGTTTGAAATAAATCCTTCTGTGAGATGATCTGGCTTCTTACACAGAATAAGGCACACAACATATTTCATAGTGTTCTAAGCAGTGATAAAGGCATCGTATTATAAATATACATTATTATAATGAAAATTATAATAATAAGAACTCAGATACACCATATATTGTCATAGCCGTGTGTTTATTAGTCACGTTGAATCAATGAATACAGTTAAATCTTCTGTTTATTCAGCTGCAGCGATCGTGATTGGGTGTCTTCTTCGGGCGTATTTGGCGTTTCCGCGCGAGAGCGCCCTCTGGCCTTCGGATGAACATTTACTGCTGATCACAGAATCGTATTTCACTGAAAGATAGGCAAGACAATTGCAGCTTCTGCCTAATCGTGATTACGATTTCATTTCGATTTATCGTGCAGCCCTAGTCTTGTCTTGCTCTCCCTGAACTTTGTGTATTCTGGTTCAAGACAGTTAGGGTATGTCGAAAAGCTCCAATCGTATTTTCTCCCTCATCTTCAAAAATCATTTCAAGATCATCCTACATCTCTGCAGAAGTACCGACCCAGTCTTTGCAAAGTGAACATGCAAAGAAGATCAAACAGGTAAAACAGTGATATAGGACGATTTTGAAGTTGAGGGAGAACATGAGATGGAAATTTTTCGATATACCCAGAAAAAAAAAGTTTAGGAAGAGTACGACAAGACAAGCATTTGACATTAAGAAGTATATAAATTGTATTATTTTTATGAAAATAACCGATCGCTTCGCTAGATAAGACCCTTCTTCCTCGCCTGGGATTACAACGGCATTTGAAATCGTTTGAGGCCATATTTAAACTGCATTTTGAAAGTTCAAACTCGGGGCACAACAGAAGTCCACAATATGGAAAAAAAATCCTGAAATGTTTTCTTCAAAAAACATAATTTCTTTACGACTGAACGACATGAACATCTTGGATGACAAGGGGTGAGTACATTATCTGTCAATTTTTGTTCTGGAAGTGGACTGATTCTCAAGTTCATCTGACAAAGCATTTAACAGCTCAGTGAGTTTTTCCACTACACAAAACTATTGTGCGACTTCAGAAGACACTAAATATAGTGCTAAAGTCATATGAACTACTTTTGTGCTCTGTTTCGAAGCTTGGATGCTCATTCATTCATTGTAACTGCAGGAGCAAAAAAGCACCTTCACTTTTTCCTTTTGACATTGTTTTCAGTTTGAAGTAGTTAAAGGATATGTCAACAGCTGATATAAACAAATGTGAGAGATGAATACTTGTAGGAAATGCAGATGCAGATGCTCAGTACAGCCATTGACAGATGAAGATGATGTGTGTTCACACAGAGGCACTGGAGACAAATTGAGGACGTTGTGGAGACCGTTTTCCCCTTTGTGCTGGAACTGAATTAATCGCTTGTCTCCAAATGAGCAGCGTCGCAGCCCAATACTCAGGGTGCTTTGTCGTCACTATCTGGGGCAGCAGCCACCACACGCTTGGCTGCTTCGCCCGCCGCCTCCCGCGTGCCCCACTGTGACTCACACGGGACGAGACGTACAGCAGCAGAAGAATCTGTGTGTGTGTGAACATGCCAGAGAAAAATAAATCTTGCACAATGTCTGTTTGTCACTTCGGGAGAAAGGAACAGGCCAGCCAAAAGGTGTGTGTTTGCGTTGGTGTGTGTGAGACTGGGAGTGACTTTTATAAAAGAGTTCGACGTCTCAATAACAGGATGCAACATTCGCTCACAGCGTTGTCGACATATGATAGATCTTTTATGAGCTTGTTTTGCAGCGTGCATCTTTGATTGTGCAGAGAATGAAGGTCATTCAGACAGACGTGCGGCTCTGATGGATTTGACTGGAATGTGCATTGCTTTTCTTTTGTATGAGAGTTTTTCAAATGCAATGATGTTACAGAAGCTGCTTTATGAGGAACTCACAGCAATGAACCAGCTGCAATGCACCTTTTTTCTTATCATTACCTATTTTCGCAATATTGGAGTCTATATGGTTCTTTGGGGATTAAAACATTATTGAAGTTGTATTAAAGTTTCTTTAGATCAGCGAAGGCATAATGGTTTTCTAGAGGACTAGAATTAAAGCTCTGGGTCGTTCTCTAAATATTTTAACAAGTCCCTTGACTTCTTAGTCTTGAAAATGGTATAGGATATTCAGGAAACCCAAGAAAGGCACAGTTCTATAATCTAATATTTTATTAATTAGGGTTCATTTATTTATTTTTTTTATTAATTTGTTCGTTCATTCATTCATTCCTACTTAAAAAAGAAAACAACTCAAAATAATAATAATAATATAAAAATAATACAAACAATTATATAAGGTAATATTTTATAAAGTGTGAAATGGTTGGCTGTGTGAATCAATACAGAGCTAACCACTTCATATTTAAAAAAAAAATAGTGTATTTGTCTTATTTGTGTATGTGATTTACACACGCATACATACATACATACATACATACATACATATTTATTTATCCTTACCTATCTGTTTAAAAAAGCATTTTATTTTAAGAATTTTGTTTCAATTTATTACTTTATTTTATATTAGATTTTATTTTATTTTATTTATTTTTTTTAAAGAAATAATTGCTTTTATTCTTTCATTCTACTTCTAATGTTCAAAGGTTTGGGGTCAGTGAATTTATAAATGAATTTGTTTTTATTTTATTTTTTTGTGTTTTATTATAGTATTTTATTATTCTTTTATTATATTTATATTTATTTTATTTTATTTTATTTTTTCAGCAATATTGCTTTTATTGAGCAAGGATGCATTCGGTTTAATCAAAAGTGACAGTAAAGACATTTATAATTTTAAAAAAGATTACTATTTCAAGTAAATGCTGTTCTGTTCTTGCAATTTCTTTCTTATTATTATTTATATAATTTATCCTTTAAAACTTGACTCTTCTGTAGTTGCATTGTGTACTAAGACTGGCAGAAAATGAAAAGTTGCGATTATATAGGCCGATATGGCTAGGAACTATACTCTCATTCCAGTGTAACAATCAAGGAACCTTGCTGCCGTACCATGGGTGCAGCAGGCGCAATGATATTACGCAGCCGTCAACTCTGCCGGCTGCAACTCTGCATCTACACAAACTTAGTGCCGGTCACTTTCAGGTGCTGTGTAATATCATTGCGCCTGCTGCACCCATGGTACGGCAGCAAAATTCCTTGATTATTACGCTGGAATGAGAGTATAGTTCCTAGCCATCTCGGCCTATAAAATCGCAACTTTCATTTTCCGTCAGTCTTAGTACACGATGCAACTGCAGAAGAGTCAAGTTTTAAATGGGAAAAATATTTAAACTCTTTAGTCTTTTTATAGTGAGATGCTAATGGTCTAATTGGATTCAATGATTTATGCTAAGCTATGCTAAAAGTGCTACCGCCAGACCCGGCGATCGGCTGAATGGATTCAAAAACGGTAAAACACATCTGTATAACTCTAGGGGAGTTGGAAAATGAGCCTATTTCAAAAAAAAGTGGAGTGTTCCTTTAAGCATTAGTGGAAAGAGTGTAAAAAATGTGTAAAAACTAAATAATACAAATAATTTAAACCCCCATTTTTTTGTCCCTTTAATCCAAGTTATTGGTCTGGTCAACATTAAAAACTAGTTTTAAATTTGTCAAGCTATTAATAGATCTGCTTTTATGGGGAAAAAACTGAACTGAATTCAAAAAGTTGACATATTTTGAGAATGACTTTTTTGGATTAAACATATATGGTCATGCATCCCAAAGCTCCTACAAGAGCTGTCTACTACAAGTCCGTTGGCCAGTAGTTTATTAAACACAAGCCAGAAGAATCCTGACACACAGCACTGTAAGACTTTCCCATTACAGGCTCAAAGGCCATGGTTCATTAGGCAAAATGGACAAAAATATAAATGCCTATCCATTTTTTCCATCCATTTCTTCAATTATTCTTGTATTTCTGTCAGAACTGATTGGCAGATCTGACTCAAAGTGGACGATGAGCACAATACAAAAAAATGTGTCTACAAATTGTGAGATGCACTTTCTCCATTGCATAAAACTTTGACAGGTCTGGGTTTTTCTCCACAGAAGAAAAGGTGGTTCTGATCCGGATAACTTCAGAGAGGTTTATAAATTTCCCGGGCCAGAGTGCAGTTTGGCCCAAAGGGGGTTTCTCTGAGCTGCGAAAAGGAGCTTGTTGCCTGACTGCAGGGTGCCAGACCTGGAGGGGAAGGGCCTGCTGAGAGAAGATTAGTGCCGTTCGTTCTGGCCCTTATTTCAAAGCCCCGTCCCTCTCAGCTGCAGATTCACTGCCAGTTCAGCGCTGATCCGCACGTCCCAGGGATTTACAGCTGCAAGATTAATCAATGATTCTGAACTCTGCCTCTTCTACAGGATCACCTCTTCATCTGAAAGGAGAGAGTTCCTCTGGGAGTGCACTTTGCCACTTGTGGTGAGCTTGGTGGCACGGTATGCGATACGCAATATCTTATGTGATTTTACATTAACTTCAGGTGCTGAAACACATTTGTAGTGTACTGTAAATGCTTACCATATCTGATGTGTCCCATTCAATTTATCACCTTACTTATCAGTAAACCAATGCATTAAAACAAAATCAAAAAGACTAAACTGAACATCTTCAGTGTTCTGTATGCAGTGACACGAATTGGATTAATTAATTAAATTTGGATTAATACAGGTACTTGACTGAAATGACAAGGTACTTAGCTGAAACATCAACCAAGCATGCATTCAGATTTCAAATATTTGATAGAACTGCAATGTTTTTTTTCTTATGATTTATCAACATGCAGCGATTAAGTAAGGATTTTCATCTACTTTATTTTATGAAAATTTTGCTGGATGCAGGAGGGGAACACCAAGATGCAAATAAAATGTCCAAAATTTCCATATAATGCACTACTGTTCAAAGGTTTGGGGTCAGATTTATAAATGAATTCTATTTTATTTTATTTTTTATTTTATTTTATTTTATTCTTTTAAGACATTATCGCTTTTTTAGCAAAAATGCATTCAGTTTGATCAGAAGTGACAACTGAGACATTTGTAATTTTACAAAAGCTTTTTATTTTAAGTAAATGCTGTTCTGTTCTACTGTTCGAAGGTTTGGGCTCAGTGAATTTATAAATTAAATTATTTTATTGTATTTTATTATTTCTTTTCTTTTATGTTTTATTTTATATTATTTATTCTTTTATTTTATTATTTTATTTTAGTTTTTTTTTTTAAAGGAATTATTGTTTTTATTTAGCAAAAATGCATTCAATTTGATCAAAAATCACAGTAAAGACAATTATAATTTTACAATAGATTTCTATTTCAAGTAAATGTTGTTCTTTTGTTCTGCTTCTAATGTTCAAAGGTTTGAGGTCAGTGAATTCATAAATGATTTTTTACATTTTATTATATTTTGTTTCCTTTTATTTATTCTTTTATTTAATTTTATTAGTTATTTTATTTTATACTATTTATTCTTTTATTTAATTATTTATTTTATTTTATTTCATTTTTTTAAACAAATTATTGCTTTTTTAGCAAAAATTAGTTTTTTTATTTTATTCTATTTTAATTTTTATTGTATTTTATTTTATTCTATTCTATTCTTTCAAGAAATTATTGATTTTATTGAGCAAGGATGCATTCAGTCTAATCAAAAGGGACAGTAAAGACATTTATAATTTTACAAAAGATTTCTATTTCAAGTAAATGCTGTTTTGTTATTTTGTTCTGCTTCTACTGATGTTGGGGTCAGTGAATTTATAATTTTTAAATTTTATTCTATTTATTGTTTTGTTTTGTTTTATTTATTATTTTATTATTGTATTTTATATTTTATTTTATACTATTTATTATTACTATTTTTTTTTTAAGAAATTATTGCTTTTATTTAGCAAAAATTTGTTTATTTTATACTATTTTATTTCTTTATTTTATTTTATTTTTCATTGTATGTTATTTTATTCTGTTCTATTCTTTTAAGAAATTATTGCTTTTATTTTGCAAAAATACATTCAGTTTGATCAAAAGTGACAATAAAGACATTTATAATTTCACAAAAGATTTCTATTTCAACTAAATGCTGTTCTGTTTGTTTTTTTTTTTGTTTTTTTTTTTCCAAAATCATCCTACATCACTGTTTTACCATTTTTTGTAAAGGGCCTTTGACCTTCTTTGCATATTCACTTTGTAAACACTGAGTCGGTACTTCTGCAGTGATTTAGGATGATTTTGAAGTTGGAGGAGAAAATGAGATGGGAGTTTTTTGACATACCCTAACTGTCTTGAACGACAAAAAAAAAAAAAAAAAAAGTTCTCGCAGACCTAGACGAGCATTTGAGGTTATAAAGTATAAAAATTGTAACTTTTTTTAGAAAATAACCAATCGTTTCGCTAGATAAGACCCTTATTCCTTCGAAGCTGCATTTAAATTGCATTTTGGAAGTTCAAACTCAGGGCCACCATAGAAGTCCATTATATGGAGAGGAATCCTGAAATGTTTTCCTCAAAAAACATAATTTCTTTACGAGTGAAAAAAGAAAGCCATGAACGTCTTGGATGACAAGGGGGTGAGTACATTATCTGTAAACTGTTTCATGGAAGTGAACTACTTTAAGCCCCTCCACTCAGCGAAATCTGATCATAAGTGGTCATAGGGGATGCATTTGTACCAAGTTTAAACAGTAATGTTTCTCAATAGACCATTTGTGACCAAATCACCCAAAACAGATGTAAACAGCTACATCTTCCCTGTCCCGATGTGAATTCAGTAGATGAAAACCTCTGTCAGACACATGCAATCCACAACCCCTAAATCAGGACTAACATGCTGTTTTGCCTTCTGGCATCTCAATTTTGGCATTCAGATCCAACGGCCTGGAAATTCAACGAGGAGATGTGCAGAGGATTGGGTCTTGTTGGTGTCTTGGTGCAGAGATTGCTGGTGCTTGCTCTGTTTGCTGCAGTGAGGTTGACACTGATAAAGTGGACTTTGCGCTCATCTCTCCAGGGAAACGGGAGGGCACGGAAAGAAATGCTGTCTGGCTAGCTAACACAGATCTCCGCTGTGCTGAGACTACAAGCCTCTTGTAAAACAAAGCACTATAAGATCAGTGCAGAAATGTGCTGCAGTTTTGCATAGGCATAGATCTTAGTGACTTTTTAAGTAATAGTTGACCCCAAAATAAACATTTTCTTCTAATTTACTTACTCTCAGGACATCCAAGATGTAGAAGAGTTTGTTTGTTCATGGGAACAGATTTGGAGAAATTTAGCATTGCATCACTTGCTCACCAATGGATCCTCTGCAAGGAATGGGTGCCATCAGAATAAGAGTCCAAACAGATGATTAAAAATGTCATAATAATCCACATGTAATTCTCACAACTCCAGTCCATCAATTAATGTCTTGTGTTTGTAAGAAACAAATCCCTTATTAAGCCATTTTAACTTTAAAATGTCATTTCCAGCTAAAATATGAGTTCATAATCCATAATAACACTTAAAAATATCCATCCCCTGTTGTCTTCTCACATCAATCCACCTATAAGCTTGATCAGAGCTTGATCTGTGCATATTTCTCTCCTGATTCAGACAAGAATAATTTTTTACTGGAAAAGCAATATTTCACCTAAAACAAAGGTTTGATGTTAAAACACCTTAATGATGGATTTGCTTTCTACAAACATCCAACTTTCACAAGTTATTAATTGATGGACTGAGTGGATTATTGTGATGTTTTTATCAGACTCTAATTCTGACGGCACCCATTCACTGCAGAGGATCCATTGGTGAGCAAGTGATGTAATGTTGAATTTCCTCAAATCTGTTCCCATAAAGAAACAAAAAAATCTGCATCTTGGATGGTCTGAGACTATGTTTTCAGCAAATTTCATTTTTGGGTGAACTATTTCTTTAAAGGAGAAGTCCACTTTCAGAACAACAATTTACAAATAATTTACTCACCCCCTTGTCATCCAAGATGTTCATGTCTTTCTGTCTTCAGTCGTAAATAAATTATGGTTTTTGAGGAAAACATTTCACCTTTCGACGTGATTCAATAGTACGTAGCGTTGTGAACGCACATCCCAGAGCTAGTGCTACACAAGCTTTTGTGCTTAAAAAGTATACAAATTTTTATTTTCCAAAAAAAATGGCAGATCGTTTCGCTAGATAAGACCCTTCTTCCTCGGCTGGGATCATTTAGAGCCCTTTGAAGATGCATTTAAACTACATTTTGGAAGTTCAAAATCGGGGCACCAATAAAGTCCATTATATGGAGAAAAATCCTGAAATGCTTTCCTCAAAAACCTTCATTTATTCACGACTGAAGACAGAAAGACATGAACATCTTGGCTGACAAGGGGGTGAGTAAATTATTTGTGAATTATTGTTCTGGGAAGTGGAGTTCTCCTTTAAAGGGACAGTGTACCCAAAAATGAAGATTACTCAACCTCATGCTGTTCCAAACCTGTATTCTGTTTTTTTTTTTTTCACAAATGCAAATGCAATAAAATAACAAATAAACAAAGAAAAAACAAAACAAAGAATTTTTTTCCATATAAGGGTCATTCCACAAAATCTGTGCCTTTTGCATCCCTAAGAAATACTCAAATATAGATTTAATATAACAACAAATAAATGTGCAGTTTAAAAATATAACAATACTATGTATGCTTTCATCAATATTACATCAAAAAAGTCAAATAAGTATTATTTGAAATAATTTAAATAGCATTTATGCTGGTAAGCATAAATGTCAATCCTGTTAAAAAAAAATTAAGTTTAAACAATTATTTCTTGCATTTAATATAATCAATATCTACAAGTAAAATCCATCCAACGTGTACAATATGTGCTTATGTGAACTTGACTATTAGCTAGCAATTAGCAAATTTGTTTGAAATCATTGAAAACTGTTACTGTCAACCTGTTTTGAGAATAACAGGTTTTGACGTGGGGAACAGGAATGACACTGATTAGGTTTGACCATGTTTTTAAAGATTGTCTGTTTAAAATTCAAACATTTTGAAGGTCACCCTCGGCATATTATTGAGCTAATGCCTGTATCATTCAGTGGCATATGAGTTCTAATTAAACTATAGTATCTAGTAACCAGTGTTATTTTTAAAAAGTAATTAGTTAAAGTTGCTAGTTGCTTCTCACAAAATAGTCAAATAACTTGGATGCCCCCAATATTAAATATGTTGAATGAAATTTAAATGAAATTATCATGTTGACTGAACTTACAGGTGGTGGTGCTTAAGACATTGTTTGTAATTTACTGTTTCTATAAAAGTAAAAATACTAAAAATAATACTGATAACAAAACTACTACGAATTCTACTACTAATAACAATATAAAACGCACCAAGGATTAATGAGCTGTTGGGTTCATGAATATTAATCACATTGTCTGCGTTCGATCGAACTGATTTGCTAAAATAAAACAGGGACGATAATAGGTGAGCGCCAGCCAATGAGATTGCCGTTTACGCATTAGTTCCGCCCACTAACAGAAAAACCGGCAGTTCTTAAAAGCTGAAGACTTTCAAAGAAACTCCGTTATTTTGACAGGAAAATACAGTAAAGAATATCGTTTACATGTAGCGCGTTAATTCTTTATGGTATATAAGACTCTCTCACTCTGCATCTTTCTTTGCGTGTGTGTTAGAAAAAGCGACGGCTAGCCATGTGTTTTCACACTAGAGTTTACGGTTCGTCAAATACAGGTAAGGTGCGCATCTATTCAGATTAACCGAAAAAAAAAATTATAATAATATTTAAATCATAGTAACTCCGCATATTATTGTCAGTAACGGCAACTACGTTGTAACGGGGTAATTCGTTTGATTAGCCTATTCGTTACTGAAAAAAAATAATGCCGTTAGTAACACCGTTTATTTATAACGTCGTTATTCCCATCACTGCTAGTAATGCTTGTTTTGGTAACAGGGTTGACAAAAATACCAAAACATGAGGTACAAAAATAGTCATAAAATAATAAATTACATAGTCTGAGATGGCACAATACAATTTCTTATCATTTAAAGGTGTCTTTATTTCATGGATATTTTAAAAAATATTGATTAAACTTTTATTTTTTAACTTTTCCAAGTGGAAAAGGCACAGATTTCATGGAATGATCCATAAGAAAAGTTTATAGTGTCCACATCACTTCAGTTTCATTGAACAGTAACCTAAATAAACTTGTTCGCTTTGCTTTAGTAAGCAATAGAAGACTTAAGTTTACTCTGTTTATGATACTTTTTTCTATTGTGTTTCTTTTTTAGAGAGAAAAAAAAGCTGCATGAACATTCTTCAGAGTTCCTTCTTTGGTGTTCCACCAGAAAAACAACAGCCTGCATATTTGGACTGACATGAGGGTGAGTAAATACTGACAGAGTTTTCATTTCTGGGTGAACTGTTCCGTTAAACAAGTCATTAGGCTGAATTATTGTACCTAATTGCCTGTGTATTTGGGAAACTACTTAGAAATGATGCGTTTATGATATTTTGCTGTCACCACACCTCTCCTTCCTGGTGATCCATAGAAAATGGTTTATGAGACAGGACTAGTTTAGATTGAGTTCCGCTGTGGCCTCCTCACTGCGATTAATCAGTCAATATAAATACACTCTTAAGCTGGTTTGTGTCTGTCTCCAAGGAAACGGCAGAAAACACTGTAATACAGACAGCACGTTTTTGGATTTCTGGCAGAGAATGAGCGCAGATGTTGAAAGCTTGCTTCATGACCTTTTTATAAGGACAGGTCATGAGGTGATTACATATTTCACATGGTTGTTAAATAATGAAGTTCCATAGATATACTGGCTGAAATGATTTTTAGCTCTCAAGAAAAGGGCTTTCTATTAAAGTTCCAAAAGCTCTTGTTTCTAAATGTTCTTTTTACCGAAACTTCATATATGTGATTTGTTATACTTATTTATTTATTCTTATTGATTCATCTGAAAGCTGAATAAATAAGCTTTCCATTGATGTATGGTTTGTTAGGATAAGACAATATTTGGCTGAGATGCAACTATTTGAAAATCTGGAATCTGATGGTGCAAAAAAACAAAATATTGAGAAAATCACCATTAAAGTTGTCCAAATGAAGTTCGTAGCAAAGAAATTTACAAAATAAAAATCAATCATTTTGACCCATACAGTGTATTGTTGGCTATTGCTACAAATCCAGGGTCACAAATTACATTAACTCAAATATTTCAGAATTTCAGGAGTCAAAAAAAAAATATATATATTGACATTGATACTTTTGTTCAGCAAGGACACATTAAATTGATTAAATGTGACAGAAAAGACTTATATAGTCACAAGTTGATTTCAAGTTCAGTTTGAACTGCTATTTATCAGAGAATCCTGATAAAAACACATCACAGTTTCCTCAAAAATATTAAAGGAATAGTTCATCCAGAAATGAAAACACCCCATGATTTACTCACCCTCAAGCCATCCTAGGTATATATGACTAATATATTAAATAATGTCCTGGCTCTTCTAAGATTTATAATGGCAGTGAATGGCTGTTGAGATTTTGAAGCAAAATAAAGTGCATAAATTCATCATAAAATGTGCTCCACAAGGCTCCGGGGGGTTGATAAAGGCCTTCTGAAGTGAATCGATGCGTTTGTGCAAGAAAAATATCCATATTTAAAACCATAATCTCTAGCTTCCTGATGACGTAGGAACGTGGAACGTGGAACGTGGCGAACGCAGTGACGAAAACAAAACAATGGTCACAAATTAGATGTACAAAACAAGGATTTGTAAAGAAAAATGACAGAGGATTTCGATAGAAGCTAAGATGAGACTGGTTTTCATTTGCTTTAACAAAACTTGTTTACAAACTAAAAGGTACAGCGATGTCGGATGATTCTGATGTTTTTCGCCATACTCTACCTTTTTGAGCCAGAGTGCACAGACGATGAACTTTCATTTGTAGTGTCGTGGACGCGCATCCCAAAGCAAAAATCCTGAAATGCTTTCCTCAAAACCATAATTTCTTCATGACTGAAGATGGAAAGACATGAACATCTTGGATGACAAGGGGGTGAGTAAATTATTTGTAAATTGTTGTTCTGGAAGTGGAGTTCCCCTTTCAGAAGGCCTTTATTAACAATCTGGAGCCATGTGGAGTACTTTTTATGATGGATGGATGCACCTTTTGGACTTCAAAATCCCAACACCCATTCACTGCCATTATAACGCTGGCTTTTTTAATACAACTCTGATTGTATTAGTATGAAAGATGAAAGTTATAAACAGCTAGGATGGCTTGAGGGTGAGTAAATCATGGGGTAATTTTCATTTTTGGGTGAATTATCTACTCTAGTAGTACTACAACTCTATTTTTTAAAGGGGTCATCGGATGCAAAATCCACTTTTACATGTTGTTTGAACGTAAATGTGTGTTGGCAGTGTGTGTACACACCCACCCTATAATGATAATAATCCGCCCAATAATCCCTATAAATAATAACCCCTTTTTCAAATCAAGCCATTCTCAGATTCTTGTCTATGTGACGTCACACAGACCAAGGGCGCTCCCACATTGACACGGCCATCTTACCTTGAACACGCCCTGTGGGTGCTGTAAACTGTCTGCCATTGTTTCGATACTGGAGCAGGAGTAGACAAGAATGTCTCCTAAGCAATTGAGGTGTTTTGTTGTTGGATGTAATAATGAACATAGCAGACGTCATTTATTCCCGACATCCGAGTCACTGAAGACGCAGAGTATTACTTTTGTTTTTGAGAGAATGCGCCCCATGATCTACCTAAGCGTGTCTGAGTTTGTGTGAATCATTGGTGATCCTAGATTAGTGAGTATAAGTTTTTTTTTTTTTTTCCTTTATGAATCTTTGCAAATCGCCTTTCCTAATAATGTGCTAGTTAGCAAGTTCCCTGGCTAAATGTGTCTAAAGTTAACTGCTCGTCACCCCATGGAAGAGAGGGGCGGGGTGAGCAGAGCTAATTAGCATTTAAAGGCACATGCACTAAAACGGCTCGTTGTGAACAGAGCTGTTTTTGACAAGGTAAAAAAGAGTGTTGTTTTACACTACCATTGAGATTTTAACCCAAGACTTTTCATTAAGACCTTAAAGAACCACATCAACTTGTGGAAATTGGGCATCTGATGGACCCTTTAACAAATAAATGCAGGCTTGATGAACAGAAGAGACTTTGCCGTCCACATGGAACCAATCTTTGGTCCAGATCTGGATCACTAATTAGTACTGGGTTGTGATGCAGTAAACAACAACAAAAAATGGTGGGAACTTGGTGTATAGCCACTGATGCAAAACGTCCTCTATAATTAGTTGCCTTTAAAAGAAAAGGGAAGTTTGTTCACTGGAATATTACAAACATCATAGTGATTTTTCTCATTCCTGAGGTTAGTCTGTCATGCAGGTTGCCTTCCAAGAGCAAAATGTTATTGCTTTGTCTCAGATGTGTCTTCTGAAATTCCTCAGGAGTAATAAAAATAGACACAAATGAGACTTTGTTGACATGCAGTAAGAGCTATAAAATAAATGTGGATTGCATAACTGTAAGAAAGTTATGTGTTTTAAGTTTCCATTTGCTTTTAAAAGTTTAAACATGTCTAGAAGAAACAATTCTGATATTAAGAAGAGCTCATCTGCAGTTGTTTTTTCCATATGAATGCATCTGATCTCTGCACCTGAAAACTTTTTCTTTGTGCAAAAGAGGTGCGGTTTGGGTCATAAAAATCGCAGGCATGAATTTTCATGTTTTAACGATGGAAATAATGAGCGCAGGAACACTCTGTGTCAATGAACCATCCGCACCGAACTGTCAGTCTTACTTTTCCGGCGTTCCAGGCCGTTTTATCCTCATAACGCGGTTGACTGACAGGTGACGGAGGCGGCTTCTTTTTTTGCCTGTGGGCACAGAACCTGTGGGAGTCATTGATAAACACTCGGTTTGACTGCCGAGGTCAGCTTTCCGCAGCTAGATTGACTGCAAGCCTGATGAGGGATTGCATTTCCCCAGGTTAAGTAGGACGCGGCCAATATAGATGAGTTGGAGTAGACCAAACAAATAAACTGGAAAATGTGTGCGTGCACGACTCGCTCATGGGGAATAATGATATCATTTGCTTCTGTTGTGTTTAAGGAGCCATTATTGAAAAACCCAAGCAACCTCTGCTTTTCTCTCAGGAGGAAATCGGTGCCGTCGATGAGTTTTGAAAGGAAGCTGAGGGGGCAAAGCAAATGTTTTGCTCTGGTCCTACAGGTCTGATGTGTTGCATAAGCTATTAGACATCAGAGACCTTAAAAGGCAACAGAACAGAGCTTGCGGTGTTGCTAGAGAAGGTATTCATAATTCTTGTAATCTTGCACTTGGCCATCAGACAGAGTGACCTCAAAATAACCATGCGATGAGGTATTCTATGTATATATATATATATATATATATACACACACGTATATAACGGTGCAGGTTTCGAAGCTGCTAGCTCACTGAAAGACTAGAGATTACTTTGAGGTCACTTCCATAGCAACGGCCATAAAATGTTGTTGTTTTGCAGTGGTAGCTATGAATCCTGATATGAACCTCAGAGACACACTGCAGCAGTTCTTATCCAAATAAAGGCAATGCTGCATGACTGGTACGGCACCTGGCAAGAACAGGCACACCCCATGTTCTGTTTTCCTTATAAAAAACGCAAATAACAGCTCATTTACTGCGTCGACTCGCCGCTTGGGTTGTTTATGGCTGTACCCTCGAGCGGTTGGCGTTCTGATTAAACAGTGTCGGATGGATATCAACTTCTATGATGTGTCAAGACAAGGTGGAACGTATTGACAGTGGGTTTTCCACAACAGCACTTGACGTGATGACAAGCGGCACTAGATTTGCATTTCCTGAAGGAAATAGCAGTCCTTGCTTCAGTTATGATGGCATCTTTGCAATGTGAGGCCTAAAAATACACCATGCAAGTACGTGAATGCGAACGCTTTTCATCTTTAAAACATGATTGCGTGTGTCGTTGCCTTCAGAAGTGTGTTGGATTGCAATGCACTTCTGTATCCAAGTATTTTTTCTGCCTAATGATGCAATTACATTTTTGAATTGCTGTAATTATAAGCTCCTTGGATCGTTTCATGTTATCGGACACAGAAATTATTTGCTTCTATGGCACTCATACTCCCAAATTTTATAGTAAAATATTTAAACAGCTTTAAAAAGCATAAAATATTAAGACTTGTTTTCAGAGACTACATCTTAAATTTATTTATTTGTTTGTTTGTTTGTTTTTTTGTTTATGTTTTCTTTTGCCTCACTGGCAAATATTTTTTATAAACATGCATTTAGCAAAACCTAATGAGGTTTATGCTTAAACCATGATATAACACTTCTCTGTTGGGAAAACAATTATTTATTATTTATTAAAAATTAATGAATTAATTAAATTTCTTCCTTTTTTAATTCATGAATAGTTACAGAACAAAAAAGTACATAAATAAGAAGGAAAACAAATAACAAAGGGACACCAGAAATATAAAATTTATACATATACTCAGTTTTGATATTTGTCCTTCCAGTGGTTACACAGGCATGAAAACAAGTTGTAAAATCTTATGCAATTTGTTTCTCAAGTAAATGTATCTTGTCTCTCATTTTAAGTATGTTTAGGTATTTTTATAGAAAAAACTGCACCAAAATTTTTGCTGTGTGGAATAAAGAAAGTTTTTTTGTCTATAGCTTTCCTAATGTGCATCATGCACTTTGAAATTAAATGTTTTCTAGTGTAATATACAGAAGTCAAAAGTTTACATACACCTTGCGAAATCCACCAATGTTTTTTACCAAAATATGAGGGATCATACAAAATGCACTGACCTGAATAAAATATTTCACATGAAAGAAGCTTACATCTAGTCCACAAAAGAAAATAATAGCAGAATTTATAAAAATGATCAGAAAAACCACAAATTCTTTAGTTTTTCAGCATTTTTGTGTATTGAACCCTTTCCAGCAATGACTGTATGATTTTGAGATCCAGCATTTCACACTGAGGACAACTGAGGGACTCATATGCAACTATTACAGAAGGTTCAAACGCTCACTGATGCTTCAGAAGGAAAAACGATGCATGAGGAGCCAGGGGGTGTAAACATTTGAACAGAATGAAGATGAGTACATTTCTTTTATTTTGCCTAAATATCATATATTTTGTTTTTTTTTCATTTAGTACTGCCCTTCAGAAGCTACAGAAGATACTTACATGTTTCCCTGAAGACAAAATAAGTCAAATTAACCCCGATCTTCAAATGCATCGTTTTTTCTTTGGAGCATCAGTGAGCATTTGAACCTTCTGTAATAGTTGCATATGAGTCCCTCAGTTGTCCTTCATTCAGATTCAAGAACACAGTATTAAGAATCAAGTTTAAACTTTTGAACAGGGTCATTTTTATAAATTCAACTATCATTTTCTCTTGTGGAGTATATGTAAATGTATTTTACGTGAAATATCTTATTCAGGTCAGTACTGAATAAAAATGACATGCATTTTGTATGATTCCTCTTATTTTGGTAAAATAATCAACATTTAGCAGATTTTGTAACTTTTGACCTCAACTGTAATAGTTATTTTCTCTGTGTTATTATGATTTCATGTATTCCCACTCTTATTGTTGTGCATGAATGATTACTGTCCTTATGGTTTGTACGGGACCATCTGAAAGCTCTTAAGGAACAAAAGAAGGTTTGGGGTTGTACGCTAGGGAATGGCTTTGTTTGAATCATCCCACTCTCCGTATTGGCATGTTTTCCACTTTTTGCAGTACATGGTATGGTATTCATTAAAAATCTACACTGAGCTGAGGACAGACTCAACATGTTACGAAAATGATGGATGTCAAATGTGAAATGGATTATTTTTCATTCATGTAGTTATTGTTAGACACTAATGGGGAAATTGAAGGAATTACACAATGGAGGGCATTACCTTCTACAGCACTTCATATTGAAATCTAATTCAGGAAAGACACAGGGGTTGGTTTCAACTGCAGGAATTAATTAAATACTCTCAAATGACATGATTACGGTCAGATGATTTTTACAGAATGTTGAGTCTGAGTCTGTGTTTAGTGTACAGCCAATAATGGCATCATGCTGGATGGTTGTAATTTACTCAAACATTTTTCTTGGGTTATTTGTGCCATACAAGTTAAAAAACAAATGATTGATTGCCTGATTTCTCCCTAAAATCCCTATTTGGTGCCATTGAAGGTGTCTTTGAAGTTAAAAACCGACATTTTTGATGAAAAATAAATCAGTTCACCTAAAAAATGAAACACTTTTGTCATGACCTCATATTTTCTTCTGACCTCATCTCATTTTTCATCTATAAAACACAAAATGAGCTACTCCTTTTATCCAGTAGAGAATCTTATCAAATGAAAGTAGTCTGTACAACTTGTGCACTATATTCCAAGTTTTTAGAAATCATACGACTGAAATTCCATCTGATAATCTCTTTCCAGAGCTTTCAGATCTTATTTATGCTTGTTAAAAATGGCATTTTGTGCAGTTTTGTGTTTAAAATAACTTTAAATGTGTTGCAACAAATGGCATTGGTTCTTGCATGTTACATAACCAGTTGTAACATGGCAAAGTAAAAAAAAAAACACAGGCAAAATTGAGATTTGAAAGATACAGAACATAGGGAAGATTTCAGTCAACTTAAACTGTCCTTTTTACAAAAAGCTGTCGTATGTATTGAATGCATGGTTCTGCCAGTGAATGATTTTATTATTTTTTTTAAAGATAATTTGAGTTTTTAGCTCACAATTCTGACTTTTTTCTCTGAATTGTGAGATATAAACTCGCAATTGCGAGTTATAAAGTCAGAATTGCATGATACAAACTCGCATTTGCGAGAGAAAAAGTCAATGCAATTTTGACTTTATAACTTGCAGTTGCAAGTTTATATTTTGGAATTCTGAGTTTATATCACAGTTCTGAGAAATCAGAACTGCAAGATACAAACTCACATTTGCGGAAAAAAAAGTCAGAATTGTGAAATACAAACTCACATTTGCCAGGAAAAAGTAAAAATTGCAAGTTTTATCCCGCAATTTTGAATATTTCTTACAATTTCGAGTTTATATCCTGCTATTCTGAATTTATAACCTGCAATTGCGAGTTTATATCTTGCAATTCTGAGAAAAAAAGCCAAATTCTGAGTTTGTATTATGCGGTTCTGAGAAAGAAGTCAGAATTGTGAGATACAAATTCTGATTTCCAAGGAAAAAGTTAGAATTGCAAGTTTTTATCTCACAATTTTGACTTTATTTCTTGCAAATGCGAATTGAAATCCTGAGTTTGTATAACGTAGTTCTGAGAAAAAAATTCACAATTGTGAGATGCAAACTCGCATTTGCAAGGAAAATGTCAGATTTGCGAAATACAAACTTGCATTTGCCAGGAAAACTTAAGAATTGCACGTTTTATCTCGCAATTTTGACTTTATTTCTTGCAATTGCGAGTTTATATCCTGTTATTCTGATTTTATAACTCGCAATTGTGAGTTTATATCTTGAATACTGAGAAAAAAACTCTGAGTTTGTATTATGTAGTGCTAAGAAAAAAAAGTCAGAATTGTGAGATGTAAACTCAGAATTGCAAGAAAAAGTCAGAATTGTGAGATACAAACGCATTTGCCAGGAAAAAGTCAGAATTACAAGTTTTATCCTGCAATTTTGACTATATTTCTTGCAATTGTTAATTTAAATCCTGCTGTTTTGACTTTATAACTCCTTTTTATAAACTGTAAGTTTATATTTTGCAATTGTGAAAAAAAAATCAGAATTGCGAGATGTAAACTCAGAATTGCAAGAAAAAAGTGAGAATTGCGAGATACAAACTTGCATTTGTAGGAAAAAAGTCCGAATTCCAAGTTTTTAATCTTGCATTTTTTTTTTACTTTTTCTCACAATTATGAGTTTATATCCTGGTATTCTGACTTTACAACTCGCAATTGCGAGTTTATATTACACATTTCTGAGAAAAAAAAGTCCGAATTATGAGATAAAAGCTCGCAATGATCTTTTATTTATTTTTATTCATTGGCAGAAACGGGCTTCCTTGCATATGGCTTTAAAAGACTTTTTATTATCATGAAAGTTTTATCATGCTTTTTTTGTCATTTTCAGAGCTTGACAGTATAAATAACCATCCATTTAGTCGCCTGAACATTCTACCTAATGTGAAGAAATGAAGAAAAAGAAAAGAAGTTTGGAAGAACATGAGGGTGAGTAAGATGACAGAATGTTCATTTTCAGGTGAACTGTCTAAGACTACAACACACTGTGAAGGTTTGCACAAGTCATGATGTCTGCAAGTGATGAATTCTCACTTCATCTGACTAATTAAGCTGACAAAAACCATGTCTCAGTATTCTCTGCCTCACTGCTTGTAAAGCAGCATTATTCATTGTTTAACTGTGTTTTCTATCCTTGGAAACACCTAGCCTGCAGCACCATGTTCTGCGAAACACATTGAGAAAGTAGCTAATTAGTACGAGACCACGAGGGTGAGCGACTGCATTTTTTCACAGCTTCAGGCTAGGCGAAATTGTTTGACTTAATTATTTTTTATAAAAATAGTTGACAATTTATTTATTTTCTGCCCTGTGGGCAAAGTCTCAAAAATCCCATAGCTGGTTTTCTTCACCAGGGGTTCTTCATAATGCCTCTCTTCCTTTCTCTCTCTTTACATTGGCATCATGGCTGACAGACCACAGCCGCACTTGCCAGAATGAAATGTTTTTGAATTGCTCCTTACGTGTAAGCCAGACGTTTCGGCGGTGTTGTTTGAAGCGAGTGAAGGGGAAGTGTTTATAGAGTGGCATATTGCCACTTTGAGTCTTGTTGTTCACCAGATTTGTGACAGTTGTAGTGTAGCTGAAGTTGAAGGGTAGGCAAGTTTTGTGTTTACGTTCCTCCCCACTGTTCCTGGTCTGCCAGGAGGTTCAGCTCGCCAACCATAAGAAACATCTAACTGCCTGGTCTTCTTTGCCACCTTGTGCCCTGAAATTGATGTTGAGGTTAAAGACACTTTTTTTCTGTCATTGGGGCAGTACCCATTCAAAAGGTACAACTTTGTACCTTATTGCTCTGATATGTTTAAATGTATACATTTGGCAGGCAGTTTTATCTGAAACAGCTTACAGTGCATTCAAGACACACATTTTAATCAATTTGTGCATTGGGAATCAAACCTATAACCTCATTGCTAATGCAGTGCTTTTCTGTTTATGGAATGCCTTGGGAATGCCTTGATGTCCTTGATTAAAAAAGGATTTTGGAGATGCTTTAAAACATCTTCATTTGTGTCATACACAATGACATAAGAGTGAGTAAATGACATCATTTACATCTTGCTAGAATACGTTCACATTGATGCCATTATACAGTCACAAACATTACAAACTAGGCCACTAAATAACACTAACCTACTTTTCAAGTTGCCGGTTGGCCCACGCTGCAGATCTGTTTATCAATAGTAATTCAGGCTATCGAGCGGTTATTGAACATCCACTGTGCTGACAAAAGGACCCGCTGATGTTGTCACAGTCAGGGCAATCTCTGTCCCTGCGTGAAATTCAATGCTTCACGTGATCTCTACGTGCAGGACTAAACCAATTCACTAAACCGAATCTCCAAAATACGTATCGTGTGTCTCAGCAGACAGCTGGGACAGTGAGAGACACGGAAGACGGCAGAAAGTGTCACTCGATCCCGCAGAGGTTTCACCTGCGTTCAAGGTGAATCGCTAAGGCAAAGCTCCATTGTCCGCCTGTTGAAAAGCAGAACCTGGAAAATGAGGATTCTGGCCTGAGAGAGCTCTTGATTGATTGAGTTGACATTGAGAAGCAGGGAGCGACAAAGGCGCATGAAAACAAGACAGAAACTCATCCCTTACGATTGCATAATTTATATTTTACTCCCTAAATCAAATGTCAGAGACATCCAGGGGACTTTTTGTTTATGCCATGGTTGAATTAAGAAGTTATGCAAGTAAGGGTTGAATAAACATTACCTGTTTGTAAACCGTTTTCAAATAGATTATTAATGCTGAGGGCCCAAAACAGGCTTTTCAAAGCGTCCTGAATTGCACAGCAGTTTTTCTACACAACAGCTGATCGTGTATGAGAGGAGATGCTAATGTTAATATGAAGAGACTTGCTATGCCCTTACAAGACCTTTGGAATTTTAACATTTAATTTATAAAATACTGTTCAGCGTCATGTAGCCTAGATGTCCCTACTTAAATGCCATTTCTGTCAGGAGTCCCAAGTATTAAACATGCAAGTGTGTTGTAACATAGTTGCAAACTTGTATACATTTGGGGAAGCCTGAGATAAACTACCAAAAAATAACAAACATTTAGTTTTAAAGGGATAGTTCACCCAAAGATGAAAATTCTGTCATTATTTACTCACCCTTATGCTGTTCCAAACCCATAAGACCTTTGTTCATCTTCAGAACACAAATTAAGATATTTTTGATGAAATTCGAGAGCTTTCTGACCCTCCATAGACAGCAAAGGTCCTACCACGTTCAAGGTCCAGAAAGGTACCAAGAACACTGACATAACAGTCCATGTGACATCAGTGGTTCAAATTAAAATTGTTTATGAAGCTAAGACAATACTTTTTGTTGCGATAAAACTAAAATAACTGGAAATGGTATTGGGCTAGTTTATGCTACAGATATTTCTGAGGCAACTATTATGGAAGGCATCTATCTTGCTCATGTCTACTTTCACTACTCTCCAACATTCAGAGCCATACAAAAGTACCGATTTAACATTACTGTTGTAATGCTTGATAGTTTATCTCAGGCTTTCCCAAATGTATACAAATTTGCAACTATGTTGCAACACACGTGCATGTTTAACACTTGAGGCTCCTGACAGAAATGGCTTTTAGGAAGGGGCATCCAGACTACATGATGCTGAACAGTATTTTAGAAAAAATAAAATTAAAAATAACAAACTTTAACATGTAGTTTCCATGTAGTCACCAAAAAAATACATAAATTAGTGAAAGTGATCCTGTGACTTTTTGAACAGATGGTCCATTGAATCACAAGGTGCTGTTTGTAACATCTCAAATGTTACCGATTTTAAACTTCCAAAATGCCGATTTTGAACTTCCAAAATGCAGTTTAAATGCAGCTTCAAACGATCCCAAATGCGGTTGGAAACGATCCCAGCCGAGAAAGAAAGGTCTTATCTAGTGAAACGATCAGTTTTTTCATTAAAAAAATACAATTTAAATACTTTTTATTCTCAAACGCTCATCTTGCCTTGCTCTCCTTGAACTCTGTGTGTTCTGGCTCAAGACAGTTAGGGTATGTCGAAAAGCTCCAATTGTATTTTCTCCCACAACTTCAAAAATCATTTCAAAATCATCCTACATCACTGCAGAAGTACCGACCCAGTCTTTGCAAAGTAAACATGCAAAGAAGATCAAACACCCTTAACAAAAAAGGTAAAACAGCAATATAGGATGATTTTGAAGTTGAGGGAGAACATGAGATGGGAGTTTTTCGACATACCCTAACTGTCATGAACTGGAAAAAAACAGTCAAGGCAGGAGTAAGACAAGATGAGCATTTGACATTAAAAAGTATATAAATTGTATTATTTTTATGAACATAACCGATCGTTATGCTAGATAAGACCCTTCTTTCTCGGTTTACAACCGCATTTGGGATCGTTTGAAGTTTGAATTGTTTTTTTTGTTTTTTTTTTGTGAGTGAGATGAATTAATGCATGTTCACATTTATTCTAGAATTAAAGTAACATCTTACTCCCAGTTGATCTCAACATGTGGACAAGAGAGCTTTCAGTCAATAAATGGGATTTATTTGATACTTATTTGAAAAAGTAACTCTTGTAAATTAAAAAGTAATGCATTACTTTACTAGTTATTTGAATAAAAAAAGTAATCTGATTACGTAACTTGCATTAATTGTAATGCATTACCCCCAACACTATTTACACTAACATTAATAGTTGCTGATAATGTGATTTGGGCTTAAAAATGTTATTAAATAGATGCATTTTCACTAGGTTCAACAGTCTTTTCGACCACCATATATTTTACAATAATGTCATAACATCGGTGTCTCATCTAAATTCATCTAAATTTGTAAACTGGTGGGCCTAAAATGCGTCTCAGGTTTGTTCAAGGTCAAATATCAAGAACAAAGTTAATTGTGAAATTTTAAGATGGCAAAACACATTTTTGAAAGCGTTCAGAAAATGTTTCCCATGTGTTTTGTTATTGACATCAAGGTCGACCAATCAAATCAAGAGTATTTTGGTGTAAACTTGTCTTTTATTTGGTAAAAATGTGTCAGAAACAGCATAATATATTTTGTGCTCCAAAATATTGGTCATTTTCAGAAGACATTTAGACATCTAAATTTAACATAATAGGCCATCCAAGATGTAGTTGAGTTTGTTTCTTCATAGGAACAGATTTTGAGATACCTGTGTTTAGCATTATAACACTTCCTCACCAGTGGAAAAACAGCTGATTTAAAAAAATAATAGCAAGTAATAATTTATTATAAACTTGTACGTTTCACTTCACAAGATGTTAATTGATCGACTGGAGTCGTTTTGATTACTTGTGGATTATTGTGATGTTTTTATCAGCTGTTTGGACTCTCATTCTGACGGCATCCATTCACTGCAGGGGATCCATTGCTGAGCAAGTGATTAAAAACCAAATTTCTCCAAATCTGTTCAGGTGAACAATCAAACTCATCTATATCTTAGATGGCTTGTTGGTGAGTAAATTTTAAGCAATTTTAAGCACATTTTTGTTTGCTTTGGTACGATAAACACTGTTGGTGCTCTGTTTGGTTGCCATTTGATGTCTTTGGTAATTCTAGAAGCACCACTCAAGGCAATACTTGAGTATCCACAGAGCAGTAGTCATTCTAATAGCATTTATACACCATCAAATGTGTGACTGTGGCGTCTCACAGTGGCATTACCCACCGTCCTCCGCACGGCTACCCTGGAGAGGACTCACCGCACTTGTTAAATTCCATCTCTCGGCTTTTCCCGGTCTTTCCCACCTCCCTCCCTAGTCGTTGCCTCTGTAGTCTCGTTAATCCATTATGAATTAATTATCCATGCTGCCGGGCCCAGCGTTCTTTAATCTTTCTCTTTCATCCAATTGCAGTGCCTGACAGCCTCGCATCCTAAGTGGAGTCGTCTCATGCTTTCATCGGTAAACAAAATGTTTGAGTGCTAGAGGAGAGAGGGGAACCCTGACCCTTAAACAAAGACAATACTAGCGCCATGTCTCATAAAGCTTTTGCCATGTACCCCACGGACCTATTATTAAGATCCGCCCGACTTAGTTACTGCTACTGTCATGTCATGTTCCCATGCAGTGAAGAATACATTGTGGAGCAAAGAGGAGCAAACGGCCCAACATACAAGACAGAACAGGTTACTTTTGTATGAAACAAAGTCTTAACCTTCACATTTTTTTCATTTTTTAAGTAATTCAAACAATACATACCATTTTTTGGCTCTTTATTGTGCTGTGACAGATCGATGTAGCGCCTCAGTTCAAATGGTATGGGAACTGATCATCTCTTTCTCTTTACTGGCTATAGCATGAATTAAACATGAATGAACATCTGAAGGTATCTTGTTTCAACCGTGAAAAGACGTCAATACGCACCAAGTTCAAGTCCACTGACATTAATCACTCCACTGTCGGGTTTGTGTGTCGGACAAAATGGCAGATTTTGCGTTATGACTGGTCAGATCACCTATCAATCAAACTCTGGCAAAGAGTCACCCAGTTGCATGCCTTATATTGACATGCTGACAGTCACAGAAACACTGTTTGTTGTAGTATAAACAGCTGTTTCAGCGTTTGAGGGGGGAAATGGAAAATGGTGATGGAAAACATGGGAAAAATAAATAAATAAAAATTGATTGTAAAGGGTAATAATAGGAGGATGCACAATTTTAAAGCCTTTATATAAACGTGGAGTGCTGCATTCATCCAATCAATGACAAGACCGCAAATATGCAAATAAAGAAACACAGTGTGAATTTGCATTCCTTTGACTGTTGTCTGTAGATCCCACCTTCTTTCACTCTACGATTGGGCAATTTACAGTTGAGCTCAAAAGTTTACATCCCTCTTTCAGAATCTGCAAAATGTTAATTATTTTAGCAAAATAAGAGGGATCATACAAAATGGATGTTATTGTTTTAGTATTGACCTGAATTAGATATTTCACATAAAATGTGTTTACATATAGTCCGCAAGAGAAAATAATGGTTACATTTTTAAAATTTTAAAAATTGATTTTTTATTTGTTTGTTTGTTTAGTGATAGTTGTTCATGAATTGTCCTGAACAGTTAAACTACCCGCTGTTCTTCAGAAAAATCCTTTAGGTCCCACAAATTCTTTGGTTTTCCAGCATTTTTGTGTATTTGAACCCTTTCCAACGATGACTATATGATTTTGAGATCCATCTTTTCACACTGAGGACAACTGAGGGACACATATGCAACTATTACAGAAGGTTCAAACACTCACTGATGCTTCAGAAGGAAAAACCATCCATTAAGTTTTACTTTTTGAATTTGAGGATCAGGGTAAGTTTAACTTATTTGTCTTCTAGGAAACATGTAAGTATCTTCTGTAGCGTCTGAAAGGCAGTACTAAATGAAAAAAATATGATATTTAGGCAAAATAAGAAACATTTACACATCTCCATTCTGTTCAAAAGTTTTCACCCCCAGGCTCTTAATGCATGGTTTTTCATTCTGGAGAATCAGTGAGCGTTCTGTAATAGTTGCATGTGATTCCCTCAGTTGTCCTCAGTATGAAAAGATGGAGGTGATTTTTACATTGGGAAACACCACTCACATTTTTTTTCCCCCAGCTTAAATATTTTCTTGCAAAAAAGTTATTTTCTGACATTGGGCCTTATTCATGAAACATGCTAAATTAATTTCTTTTTAAATCGCTCATAAATCCATTCTTATGCAATTTGTTGCACTGATTTGAATGCAACAATTTATTTACAAAAGATTTTGTGAAAGATTTACGCAGATTCGTTCTGCTCTTGTCCCATGAATAAGATCCATTGATCTTATAATCCAATCATCAGAGACAAAGACAAAAGATGGAAAATAGATATTTCTGACCTCAATCTAATACAGAGACCCACCATAATACAGTAGATGGGTGAAGCCTTTGAGTTCAGACAGGTCGGGATGTTTCTTCTTCCTGACCCCATTCCTGTCTCCGCACTCTATCAATGATGCAGAAGGCTGGCAATCTCCAGAGATGCTTGGCATGTTCATATATCCACACTCACCTTGTTCATCCTTCCTGCAAAGCTCACAGAGATGTATATTTAGCAGCTGAGTGCAATACAATCACATGATGGTGGTGTTTGTACTGAGAGGAAGTGATTTTTATAGTTTATTGGCAGGGAAAACCCAGACACAATCTATCTCATCTATCTATGTTTTTTCAAAAGATACTGCTTCAGAGACAGCTTTGGTGCTTTTATTTCTGAGAGTCATAGCCCTTGGCCAGGTTTTCTGTAGGATGACTCAAAGGACACATGTAAAATGAATAAGTAGCGTTTCGTAAAAAATAAGCATGCAGTTAGTGCTCTCTAGCAGCTTAACATCTCAGACCCAAAGACTTCAGACCTTTGCAGTTGTACATGGGTGTTTAGGATGTCTGGTCTCTGCAGACTCCGGTGCAGAGAGGTCAGATCACAGGGCAGCTATAGACATCCCCTGGAACAGACAGGGGTAAAGAGTCTCCATAGGAAAAATAACAACAGTGATTGATGTGCACTGAGGGCTAGATTTTTACATTTTTTTTAATTATCTGTCTACACTGACTGCAAAAGTCCTATGTGGTGTGGGTTAGTTCACCCAAAAATGAAAATTCTGTCATTAATTACTCACCCTTATGTTGTTCCAAACCTGTAAAACCTTTGTTTATCTTTAGAACACAAATTAAGATATTTTTGAAGAAATCCAAGAGCTTTCTGACCCTGCATAGACAGCAATGCAACTGACATGTTCAAGGTCCAGAAAGGTAGTAACGACATTAAAATAGTCCATGTGACATCTGTGGTTCAACTGTAATTTTATGAAGCAACAAAAATACTTTTTGTGCACAAAGAGTGCACAAAATAAAGAATAACTTAAACATAAAACTAATAACTTGATTCAACAAATTCCTCTCTTCTTTGTCAGTCTTTGACATGCATTCACGAGTACCATAACACATGCATGTGGTGCTGCTAGCGCAGGAGCCATCTATGCAGGGTCAGAAAGCTCTCAGATTTCATCAGAAATATCTTAATATGTGTTCTGAAGATGAATGAAGGTCTTACGGGTTTGGAATGACGTTAAATTTCTTTGAAATCAAAAGTTTACATACACCTTGCCGAATCTGCAAAATGTTAATTATTTTACCAAAATAAGAGGGATCATACAAAGTGCATGTTATTTTTTATTTAGTACCTGAAGAAGATATTTCATATAAAAGACGTTTACATATAGTTCACAAGAGAAAATAATTCTTAATACTGTGTTGTTACCTGAATGATCCTGTTTTTTTTTTCTTTTAGTGATGTCATGAGTCTCTTGTTTGTCCTGAACAGTTAAACTGCCTGCTGTTCTTCAGAAAAATTCTTCAGATCCCACAAATTCTTTGGTTTTTCAGCATTTTAGTGTATTTGAACCCTTTCAAACAATGACTGTATGATTTTGAGATCCATCTTTTAACACTGAGGACAACTGAGGGACTCATATGCAACTATTACAGAAGGTTCAAACACTCACTGATGCTTCAGAAGGAAAAACAATGCATTAAGGGGTGTAAACTTTTGAACCAAAATTTTGCCTAGATATCATATTTTTTTCATTTAGTACTGCTCTTCAGAAGCGACAGAAGATACTTTCATGTTTTGCAGAAGACAAAATAAGTTCGGTTTACCCTGATCTTCAAATTCAAAAAATTTAACCCCCAGCTTTTAATGCACTGTGTTTCCTTTTGGAGCATCAGTGAGCGTTTGAACTTTATGTAATGAGTCCCTCAGTTGACCACAGTGTGAAAAGATGGATCTTATAATTATAAAGTCATTGTTGGAAACGGTTCAAATACACAAAAACACTGAAAAAACATAGAATTTGTGGGACCTGAAGGACTTTTCTGAAGAACAGCTGGCAGTTTAACTGTTCAGGACAAATAAAGGACTCATGAACAACTATCACTAAACACAAAAACACAGCTGTGGATCATTCAGGTAACAAAACAGTATTAAGAATCAAGTGTATGTAAACATTTGAACGGGGTAATTTTTATAAATTTAACTGTTGTTTTCTCTTGTGGACTATACTATATGTAAACGTCTTTTATGTGAAATATCTTATTCAGGTCAGTACTAAATAAAAAAATAACATGCGTTTTGTATGATCCCTCTTATTTTGGTAAAATAATTAACATTTTGCAGATTCGACAAGGTGTATGTAAACTTTTGACTTCAGCTGTATATATAATACATTACCTTGATGATATATATTTGATTATTATAGTATGCTTGGACATTAACCCTAATCCATAGTTAATGGACTATCGAGATGTGGCAGGTATGGATGTTCATTTTGAATAAATGACATGGGTTAGTTTAGTGGTTCTCAACTCCAGTCCTCGAGGCCCAATGCTCTGCACATTTTGTATGTCTCCCTCATTTAAAGCACCTGATTCAGATCATCAGCTTGTTAGGAGAAAGATCCATGAACTGAACTGAGTATGTCAGATTCAGAAACATACAAAATGTGCAGAGCAGTGGGCCCTGAGAACTGGAGTTGAGAACCACTGGGTTAGTTGATGAGGATTTATACCACAGGTCACTATCATTTCAGAAACTGAATTGGTGGTCCAATTGTTCTTGCTTTTCACAAAATCGGTGACCTTAAAGTCTTCCTGTCAAAACTCTCACTGATGCAATCTTGTGCAATATTTTAAATTCCTTCCGATGCCTTTTTGTTTGTCGACAGAGGACAGAGTATGGAAATTTTGAACATATTCACCCAGGCTTTGATAAGGTGAGTCGAGGGGTGGACAGGGTTGTCTTTTATTCACTGATAGGGAAAATCAAATACACTTACAAAATGAGCTACAATTGGTATATTGTGCATTTAATAAAAAACTGTGCAATTTCTTAAAGGAACAGTTCAGCAAAAATCAATTTAGTCATCATTTAGCCTATACTGACTATCGCGTCATTGCTAAAATAAATGACTTTCTCATTTACATTCAAAAACAAAAAGTGTCCAACTGAGCCTGTCAAGCTCTAAATCAAAAAGCACCTTAAATTATGTCTGGTTATCATAAAGCGCTATTATATGATTTAGAAGACTTGAAATATAGCATGCAAGTTGATTGGAGCAGCTGTATGATATTTTTATAGTGCTTTTTAAAAGCATGAATGTTTCATTCTCTAATTAAAGGAGAAGTCCACTTCCAAAACAAAGATTCACATATAATGTACTCACCCCCTTGTCATCCAAGATGTTCATGTCTTTCTTTCTTCAGTCGTAAAGAAATTATGTTTTTTGAGGAAAACGTTTCATTTTTCTCCATATAATGGACTGATATGGTGCCCCGAGTTTGAACATCCAAAATGCAGTTTAAATGCGGCTTCAAACAATCCCAAATGCGGTTGTAAACGATCCCAGTCGAGGAAGAAGGGTCTTGTCTAACAAAACGATCGGTTATTTTCATTAAAATAATACAATTTAAATACTTTTTAATCTCAAACGCTCGTCTTGCTTTGCACTGCCTGAACTCTATGTTTTCTGGCTCAAGACAGTTAGGGTATGTCGAAAAACTCCAATCGTCCCTAAACTTCAAAAATCATTTCAAAATCATCCTACTTCGCTGCAGAAGTACTGACCCAGTCTTTGCAAAGTGAACATGCAAAGAAGATCAAACACCCTTAACAAAAAAGTTAAAACAGCGATATAGGACGATTTTGAAGTTGAGGGAGAACATGAGATGGGAGTTTTTCGACATACCCTAACTGTCATGAACTGGTAAAAAACAGTCCAGGCAGAATAAGACGAGATGAGCGTTTGACATTATAAATTGTATTATTTTTATGAAAATAACCGATCGTTACACTAGATAAGACCCTTCTTTTACAACCGCATTTGGGATCGTTTGAAGCCGCATTTAAACTGCATTTTGGAAGTTCAAAATCGGGGCACCATATCAGTCCATTATATGAAGAAAAATCCTGAAATGTTTTCCTCAAAAAACAC
Organism: Cirrhinus mrigala; assembly: GCA_036247105.1. Classification (NCBI taxonomy): domain Eukaryota; kingdom Metazoa; phylum Chordata; class Actinopteri; order Cypriniformes; family Cyprinidae; genus Cirrhinus; species Cirrhinus mrigala. Next base: position 28,955,056 of record CM070015.1, read on the forward strand.
AATTTCTAAACTAAATAAAGAAAGACTTGAACAGCTTGGATGACAAAGGTGATGTGTACATTATATGTGAAGTGGACTTCTCCTTTAAATGAAAGAAGCGCTGATTGATATTTTAGGACAAGAAACAAAGCAGAAGCATATTGTGTCATTTACAGTCCTGTGAAGCATCTGGAAGCACTGGACGAGTCAGAGAAAAACTGAAAAACATTACCTACGTTCTGACATACTTCAAACCCCTAATTCTTGCCCTCAATATCTAATGATTGGAAAATCAATAAACAGTGCACTTGTAAAAAAAACATTTGCTCTATTGATTTCTCCCCATTTGTCCTTCCAATTTGGTCTGGATACAGAGCTCAATGGACTACCTAGTTGCAGATCAGATGTTTTGTGTCCTACTTAATTTAGTAAATTAGCAAAGAGGGGGATAAACAAGGTTTTAGGTGTTGATTAAATACAACATTTTCTTTTCACTTTTTTCACTCAGTTTACTTGAGCTCTTGTACAAACTATAAACAGGGTATACTTACAGAAAACCTGGAAGTGTCAGAAATTTAAAAAGGCATGAAATCTTAAAAAGTTGTGGGAAAGTCATGATTTAAAATATTTAAATATTTATTTGGCTAGATATCACTCTTTGCCAGTGCTTGTGTAGAGTATTTGTGTATCACAGAATTATTTTGGAGTAATCTGTATAACATGTTCTGAGAAATTCAGATATGATTGGGTGCAAGCTTCTGCTGCTTTCATTTCCTCTCCAAAATCACTAAATATTACTAAACACAGTCGGATACTAACATAATATTTATTAGAAATATTTATGCATTGAATGAATAGGTGAATTAAGAGGTGGTGTGATGTTGTGAGTGAAATATAGAAAGAGGAATGAAGACTGATTTTTGCCTGATTATATAAATATTGGACACCACTGACAAAAGTAGAGATTAGAACTTTTAAGCTCTGTCAGTGCAGAGTAGAAGCATTTATTTATAACAAAATTTTCCCCTTATTTTTCATTGGGGAAGTAAGCTGCTTTCTTTGAAGTTGCGAGAATAGAACTAGTAGAATAACACTACACATTAAAACTATTTGCTCTACAAACCAGTGTGTTTATGATTATTTTAATAAAATAACATAACAGTTCGCAATATAAAGCAGTGGTGCATAAATATAAAGTTACTAATTGTATGCCCAATTTTAGGATTTTTTGTATTGATCTGAAACTACTGGATGAGTCTATTTGCTCATCAATTAATAAGAAAGCTGCTAAAACAGCCCTATAGATGAAAAAGAATGACTTTGATGTAAGGGTTACATCCTGGTTATTCTTTGAGGTTGATATTTATGTATGTTTTGGATGGGAAGTTTTTATCTATTTGTTTTTCTGTTTATATTTATTTATTTGTTTATTGGCCTAATTATTTTAGTAGAATATTACTGTGTTTTGTATTCTGGTTGCATATTTATTTATTTATTTATTTATTTATTTATTTATTTATGTTTTAGATGTTAATGTTAAGTTTTTATATATTTGTTTTTCTGTTTATATTTATTTGTTTATTTATTTATTTACTTGGCCTAATTATTTTTGTAGAATATTACCATGTTTTGTATTTCAGTTATTTATTTATTTATTTATTTTTTAGATGTTTATGTTAAGTTTTTATCTATTTGTTTTTCTGTTTAGGTTTCTTTTTATTTATTAATTAGCTATCTTTTTATTTTTATTTTTTACTTGGCCAAATAATTTTAGTAGAATATTACCATATTTTGTATTCTGTTTGTTTGTTTGTTTGTTTGTTTGTTTATTTATTTATTTATTTATTTATGTATATATGTATGTATGTATGTATGTATTTATATATTTTTTTATTTATGTTTTAAATGTTTGAATTTTTATTTATTTGTTTTTCTGTTTATATTTCTTTTTATTTATTATTTAGCTATCTATTTATTTACTTGGCGTAATTATTTTAGTAGAATATTACTGTGTTTTGTATTCTGGTTGCATATTTATTTATTTATTTATTTATTCTGTTTATATTTCTTTCTATTTAATATTTATTTATTTATTCTGCCTAATTATTTTAGTAGAATATTACCATGTTTTGTATTCTGGTTGTGTATGCATTTTATTGCTTTGCATTAACCTGAGTCACATATTGTTCTTTTAAACAATATTTCTGTATTATGTATCCCCTGTGAAGTTATGTGTTAAAAAAAAGACAATTTTATCTCATAATTTTGCTAAAATAAAGATGAAATAAAACCGTGTCAGACTGATATAAAACTGAAAATGCTGTATTTTAAAAATGTATGTCAACTAAAGATAGGCTATGGGATATGTTTATTGCATGTCCCAAGAATCAGTGCATTGGTTACAAAGTGTGAGAACGCAGTATAAAACTAACATAAATATTTTAGTAGACTGCAACCCTGTAATAGCTGCAGCCAAGCCAACTGATCATCATCACTCTGTCGTTTACAGATATAATTAATTAAACACAACAAATTTGCATTTTTATCTTACAAATGTAATCATCCGTTGTGTTTACAGCCAATCTGTTTCGCTTTGGTGTCCTCCGCCAATCAGATTCATCACTTGGGTTCAGCCTCCTGCCCCGACAGACAGAATATGGGCGGTCCCTGCACCGCTTCAGCCAATCACAACGTGTTTCTTTAACCACGTTGCGCGCTACCGACGGGCGACCCCGCGAGAGTATTCTAGGCCGCTTGTGTGATCAAACAGATCCACTCCGTTCCCGGGAACATCATCGAGATTAGAGGTGGGCTCTCAACTTTATTCCAATGGTGGACGGGGGTCCTTTGAATCTGTATTGAGCTGCCTATCGCCGCATTCACAGTTCACACCCGTGAGTATTGCCTTATCTTCACTCTTGTGTTATTTTTAGACGCGGGATATTTTGCGCATGTTCCCGCTGTGTTTATGTAACGCAAACGGGGTTTTTATGCGAAATCTTCTCGGAGCCTGACGCAAGTTGTTCGTCTGGTTATTTTGAAGCAGAACTGCTAAATAGTAGATGTTAACCCGCCCCCGCTGCTGGTAGGTGCGTAACGTTATAATGGTGTTTAGCGCTGAACGGGAAGGCGCATGTAGTGTGAAACTGTAATAATGAACGCGATGCATCGGAAGCGTGTCATAATGCAGTCCCATAGTCTACAATGGAAACGCGCACGGCGGATAGATGGAGAAATAACCGCGCTTAACCAGGCTGTGTGGAATAACTGTGATGAAATGGCTTGCTTGGGATGGAAACGAGTCCGACTCGATGATTTCAGTCAAGTGCATTTTGAATGCAACTTCCAAGTATTTTTGTCGTGAAAAGTGTTCGTGTGAAGCGCTGTGGATGAAATCACCCATTCATTCTCATGTCTAAATTTGGTCAGTCAAGACCACCTTATGCATATCATGCATATCACGATAATTCTGTCATCATCTACCCGGTCATTGTTTGACTTTTTCCCCTTTGAAACAAATGAGTTATCAAAACGTCAGCGCTGCTATGTGTCGTTTATTAAACGATGTAAAAGCTACAATAACAAAGTGATACAAATACGTTGTGTTTCTTATTATCACACAATGTTATTATTAACAGTCAGTTCCTTTTCAGTCCATTAGTCATCAAAACGTCGAAGCTACTCCGAGCCATTGATTGAAATTGCAAGTTAAAGTTGCTGTCAAAAACGCATAGATTTGAATTGTATTTTATTTATTCATTTATTTTTTTTAGTCCAGAAGCCTCATTTACCTCATACTTGTTTGATTACCCTGAAAAGCATTATAGAAAATATTATTACTAAACGTCAATGTTTGAATATTTTAATATTAAATATTATATTTCACCAACATTATAGTACTGGTTTTTTTTATTAGATTATTGTATTTATCATATTTGTGAACACTTCAGATTTCTTTTTAAGTTTTTTTTTTGTCCTAAATTATAACTATAAAAAATACTATAAGTATATTATATTGTATTATAAAAAAAATAACAGAAATACTCTGTGTAGTTTATTATCACATTGTGTTGTTTGGTTTCGCTGTTATTATTAACAGTTAACTTTTTAGACCATTAGTCATCAAATTCTCAGTAAACATCGCAAGTGTATATCGAAGGTGACAGCAGGTGCAGATTTAGCGTGTGAAAACCAGATCATACACAGATCTTTTTGTGTTTTAATTAATTTCAGGTTTATTTGGATGTGTTCACAAGTTATGATTTCTGAGTGGGTGACTTTGTAATTAGTCTGTCCATTTTTACCATTTCGCTGCGTTCAGGCAGACAGTGCACCTGTTATCATAGGTGTGCATTGTTCTGTTTTACAGCATGATCAGCCGATCACATGGATGCTTTGCCTTCTCTTCCGTGACATTTTGTTTTATACACTTGCCCATCCTTAACTTTTTTCCTTCCTATTTTGGTCATGTCTCTTTTCAATAAGGGTGCCAAGTGAGTCACCAAAGACAGCATTAATTTTTTTAATGGCCATATATCTCATATCTATCAATAGTGCATGTAGAGATCAGGGACTGGTTGCATAAAGGGTTTACACTAGTCATCAAATTTTTTTTTTTCTTTCAGACTTTTTTAATTTGGTTACATAAAAACATAGATTACTTTAAGTTGACTAACTCCTAGTTGGTCAGACTAGTCATAACATAGAGGAAGTTTTTGCAGCTGGCCTCAGGATAGGGTTGCAGCAGCCATTTGTAAGTTCTCACTTAAATCAGAACATAAAGTCCACATTAGAGGATTAGTAAGTACTAGTTAGTTTGTAACTAACTCTATTTTATTTGGTTGTACAATTTGTTCTCAAGGCAGATTTAGTAGGTCATAAGCTCTGCGTAAAGTGATGCATAATTGCATAATATTATGTTTGCTTTCAGCCTTCACATTCATGAGTAGAAGCTGTGTTCTGAAATGTAGTGAATTTTAGTTTATCATTGATTTTTAACGTTAGCCTCATGTAACTAAATTGAAATACAAATATTGATACAAATACAAAAAAAAAAATAAAATCCAATATTACAAAATCATGAATAACAATTTTTATATGTAAATAACTGTAGAATAATAAATACTTAAAAATATAAGAAATGGCATTTATTTATTATGATTGATTTTATTTGACATGCACAGTATGGAGTGATGTATGCAGAGGTGCTGTGTTTAGGTCAGATTTGTGCTGCTAGAGGTGCTAGCAAAATAATTTATTCACATAATGTTCTTTCTCCTAAAATGTAGACCAGTGTAAATGTCAACATTATCATATATATCTAAAGGTTTGAAGTCTGTCAAGTAAAACAAGAACTTATTGATTCAGTTCGGTTATTCTGCTATTTTATTCCAACCATTACTCCTGGTTGGCTTCCATCAGTAGTTTATTTGCAGAGTTGTGATTCAACAAAGTTTAATGGTGGAACGCAAAAATATTTAGTAGTGCGTAAGTTGCAGTTGCAACTTACACACAGGGGGTGCAACTGACCCCAAAAGTTTTGGTTAAAGGAATAGTTCAAGAAAAAAAAAGATAATCTTCTGAACACAAATTAAGATATTTTTGATGAAACTGAGAGCTTTCTGACCCTGATAGATATTGACACAACTGAAATGTTCAAGGTCCAGAACGCTAGTGAGGACATTGTTAAATTTGTGAATAAAGTTGTTATTTTTTATTTCTTTGTGCACAAAATTATTCTTGTAGCGTCATAAAATTACAGTTGAACCACTGATGTCACATGGACTATTTTAACAATGTCCTTACTACCTTTCTGGGTCTTAAGTGTTTCATTTGCGTTGCAGTGTATGCAGGGTCGGAAAGCGTTCGGATTTCATCAAAAATATTTTAATTTGTGTTCTGAAAATGAACGAAGATCTTAAAGGTTGGGAACAACACAAGGATGAGTAATTGACAAAATAAAAATTGTGCCATATACTTACCCTGTATGAGTTTCTTTCTTCTGTTAAACATAAAGGAAGATATTTGTAGTGCATTTTTAACCAAAGAGTTAATGGTAGTCATTGACTTTCATAGCATGGAAAAAAATACTATGGAACTCAATGGGTACCGTCAGCTCTTTGGCTTCCAAAATTATTAAAATTGTTTTTTTGTGTTCAACAAAAGAAAGAAACTTTGGAACAACTTGAGCAGGGCTCTACAGTGCGACTATGAAAAAATATTTAGGAGCACCATGTGCAAATGACCCGATCAGCATATTTGTGTTTTCGCTGAGGGGAACTTCAAAGGTTTCTATGTGTTTTTGCAACGTTGAGTAATGTATCACAGACATATCTCACGAACCCTTTCATAAACATAGTGTAGAGAGAGTGTAAATAAGAGATTCATTGTGCAGTGTAGAGAGCTTCATTGATTGTAATGGAGCTTTGTGAGATCGCGATGAACTGAGATGAGTCACAGTTTTTAATGATTTTTAAGGGAGTTTGTATATGGGATATTGATTTAATACAACAGTTAAATAAACAGGAAGTTCATATTAAGTGATATACATTGTCTGACTATAACACTATTTCCTGATTTTGCTCTTATTTCGTTGTCAAAAATAGTTTAAAACAAGTCACAATTGAGTCGCTCCGCATCTTCATTCAAACACAGCGGTGTTTGGTTTATGAATGAACGTGCATTTTTAAACAAATCTAGTGAGTCAGTGATACAGTTTCCCATTTATAATAAGTCACTTGCTTTATTCCTGAATGAATCAGCCATTCGAACGAATCAAATGAATGAATGATTCAGTAAATAAATCAGTGACTTGCTGCTACCTACTGGCAGATTTAATTTCATTTTTAAAGTATCTTTTCAGTTATTTAAATCATTTAATATTTCTATATTCAACATTTTATATTTAAAACATTAATCTCAACATGAATTTATGAATTTGATTGCACTCATGCCACCTCTGAGCCTCATTAAACATATTAAAATACACCTACAAGCCACTTTCGTGTTCTTTTAATTTTGTAAATTAATTTAAAATTAATTAAAATGTAAAATTTTGTTAATACTGATTTCATTTGATTGGTAACTTATTCTTATTCTACTTCTTATTCTGTTTTTTTTTTATTAGAAATTTCAAAAAGCTTATAAAATATATATATATATATATATTTTTAAATTTGACATAAAGGATGACATGCTTTTAATAAAGTTAGAAAAATGGCATCACAAGGGTCAAAACAAAATTCCCCTGTAAATCACTTTAAGGAGTCAAATATCATCCGTAATGGGAAGGCTAATTATTGATCAGATTTTTTGATTATTAATTAAAAGGTGCTCCTAAACTTTTGACTGTGCTCCTAAATTTTTTAAGTTAGAAGCACAAGTGCTCCTAAAAAGAAAAGTAAGCATGGAGCCCTGTTGAGTGTGAGTAAATGGCACAATTTTTATTTTTGGGTGTACTGTCAATTTAATGCAAGCCCAGCATGGTGGCATATAATATAGTTTGAATATTGTGGGGAATGAGCAGCCATCAAAGCAGCTTAACCATCCAACCTCAGAGTAGCCGTAAGATGACCTGATGACGGGCTGCTGTCTTCTATGGAGCGTAAGTGCATGATTCACTCAGAGGGAGCCAATCTCATACTGCTTGCATCTCTTTAGTCAGATATACCCTGAAGCCTCAAAGCTCACATTTGTCTCCTAATAGTGACTCATCTGCGCTAATCAGACATGGATGGACATTATGCACAGATTATGTGGAAATGAAGTTTGAGAGCATTGGTGTTTGGCTAGCTGTTCTTGTTTGGATCTTAAACTGAATTCAGCATATGCAGTTTAATGTTTAACCATAAACCTTTCTCTGACGATGTCCTCGCCACCCAAAGTCAGCGAGGTGCTTGCTTATGTTTGCCCTGTCAGCCACCCTGGTTGTTTAAGAAGTGTGTAAACCGTCACATGCAGTCACGGCATCCTTGTTAGCAGCTTGTTTTAGGGTCATGGCATTGTCTACGTGAGCAGTGCATCAGTTAATACGTTTTCGACCAGCTCATTTACTGTGACGTGAAGAGATTCCTCTGCCGCGATTTGTATTGGTTAGGCAGAGACGAGTGTAGCCATAGGGCACACAAAAAGTGCCATTGAGTATTGGGTGTCTCATTTGATGTCAAATTCAGAGTTGAAGGTTAGGCTTAGCTGTGTGTTTGTTCTTCTCTGTGGCACTTTGTCGAGGCACAAGTGTCAAATTGAATTCCATCTCAAGTCAGTTGACTTTGATTGATTTTCAAATTGATTTTCAAGTCAATTTGTTCATCGGACTAAATAAATATGCATGAAGTGACATGGCTTTTGTAGTTTGATTATTTGAACCACTGATAAATTTTATTTTCTTTCTTTTTTTTTTTCTTTTTTTTTGTAATTTGTAAGTTTTAAATCAATGAATCACCATTCAACCAAACATTATTTTCTTTTATTGGCCAAGTAAATTGAAAATGTTTAATGGAAGAATTAAAAATGATTAATTGAAAAAAAGTCAAAATTATTACAATTCTTAAACCTAGTAGAAAATACTGAATATAAATAAATATTTTAAAAATAGTATTTAAAGTTTATTATTTGTTATATGCAAATTATTATTATTTTTTTGCCAAGTAAATTGAAAGTATTTAATGAAAGAAGTAAGAAGTATTAACTGAAAAAATAAAGTAAGAAATTATTAAAAATTTTAATCCTAGTAGAGAATAAATTGAATATTAATAAATATTTTTTAAAATAGTATTTAAAATTTTATTAGGTGCAAATGACATTATTATTATTTTTTTTTTTTTGCCAAGTAAATTGAAAATGTTTAATTAAAGAAAATTATTAATTTAAAAAAAGTAAAAAAATTATTAAAAATCTTAAATCTTGTAGAAAATATAAATGGAACATAAATAAATATTTTTTTTTTTATAATGGTATTTAAAATTTTACTATGTGCAAATTGCAAGTTACATTCTCTTTTGCCAAGTAAATAAAAATGTTTAATGAAAGAAGTAAAAAAATATTAAAGTAAAAAGTTAAACTTTTTTTTTTTTTTAGTCTTAATTATTATTATTTTTTTTTTTACTAAATTCAAATTAATTGAAATTACAGTTTGAAATGATTAATAGAAATGGAAATACCAATTTCAATGTTAAATTTAACTCATAGTTGCAAGTCGCTAGACAAGGAAGGAACAAAGAATTGCGAAACTAGTATAGTAAACTAGGTTGACTAAAACGCACATTTAAATCCCTGCGATATTCATAGCGTTGCTTATTCATCACAAATATATTATTCATTTTTATGTCGCCCAGCCCTGTGTGCAGGTAGCCTATATTTTGCCCTGTTCCTGTTGTACATCTTGAACAGTAAGTCAGGTGGAAACTACCAGCACTGCTTACTAGTTAGTCCAGAGGGAAGACTGAATAATGAGCATCAGCAGCAGCAGATACAGTAAGTTATTGTATGGTGTTATGCACATAAATAATGAACACAAAGGAGCTTTTGTGTGTCACAGTATGAAAGCTGCAGCTCTATTCATATCCTTACTTTACCCCAGTCTTGAGCCTTGTGTTCATAATTTCTGCATAATTAATACTACAAATAAATGAGGATATTTCAAGTGGTTAGTATGGAGGTATGGATTTTTGAACTAGTTGGACAGAAGGAGAAAGAAAAGCAATTGGCAGATAACTTTTATTTTATTTATTTATTTATTTTTTTTAATTTATAGACATTTAAAATATGTCTTTGTAAGTTTAAAAACCATTTATTATCATTTATTATTATTATTTTTGCAGTGGCACTGTTGTTCTGCTATTCAAAATAAAGTACCAAAATTCCTATTCCTAATATTCATATTTAATACAACTTAATGCTGTTACACTTTTTTTAATAGTAAGTCTATTTTAGATTCTTTTTGGGTTGATTTTGACTGAACAACAATGACCAAACAGGTCTTTGCTGCAGTATTCTCTTTGATGGTCTCCGGCTTTGCTGTTAAATTCAGCTTCACAGTTGAGGTTTCTCGCTTTTTCTCTCCTTTTTAGTTTTGTTCCGTGTTAATATTTGGAAAGTGTGACTCAAAGTTGTGTTAAAGCTGGTGAGTAAAGTTTTAAGAGTAGATTTATTGGACTGGAAGTATTGGCCCTTTGGTCAGAGGCGGAGGGGAGGGGGTTGGGTGCTGCTTTAGGCTGACTAATTGGGCAGCAGCATGGCCAATGGAAACGGAGGAGCGGGATGCAGGGTTTTTGTCATGGGCCTGGTGATGAAACCGAGGCTAACATGGCTGGGACATCCTGAAAGCTTCCCAGAGGGCACATCATTGCCGCCCCATCTCCTCGTCACGAAATCTGGGCGGCGCAGAACCTGCAGGTTTGCAGCGATTACTCATGCTGAATAAGTTTGTATGCTGAAACCACGGTTGCATAATTCCTTTTAGAACAAGAACAAGGCCTTAAGAAAGTACACCAATCACATCAGCTGCACATAGAAGGGCCGGGGCACGGCCAGCATGCATTTTGTAACCCGTTTCATAACTTCTTACACAAAAGGGATCAACCATTAGTGAAGAGGGGGAAATGGCATCCTGCATATGACAATGTCTGTATCTGTGATGACGTCTCAGAACCCCCAGCGGGACAGTACCAGTGCTCAAAGGTCGCCGTCGTACTGCACAGATGTTTGACCACAAGCACAACACGCACCTTAAGGAGGCATTTTCCAGTATTTAACATGGTTGTGCATCATTCAAAGTTATAGTGCAGCACAGTCACAGAATGTGTAAACACTTGGTTCAGTTTGTTCCAAACACTGCAGCTTCTGGCCTACATAAACAGATACAAGTTAAAGGAAACTTTTTTTCTTTCTTTCTTTCTTTCTTTCTTTTTGTGATGCAGATTATTATTATTATTATTATTATATTAGCTAAAAAGGTGTTATATATAATTTATTTATATTATATTATTAGGCAAAATAACGGGTTGTTGTTTTTGTTGTTATACCATTTATTATTATTATTATTATTATTATTATTATTATTATTATTATTATCGTTATCATTATTATTATTATTATTATTATTATTATTATTATTATGTGTCCTATTGTTATGCAGTTTTTTTTTAGTTATTTCTAACTTAAATTAAAAAAAAAGCTAAACAAAATTATATTTAAAATATATATAGTTATATAAAATTATATTCAAAGTTATGTAGTCTTTTTTTAGTTAAGCTTAACTGTTAAGCAAACTAGGTTATAAAGTATTATATATGATTTATTTTATGCAAAATAATGGTGGTATTATTATTATTATTATTATATTCAAAGCTATGTAGTCTTTTTTTTTTTATTTTTCTAACTGTTAAACAAAAAAAAAAAAAAAAAAAAAAAAAAATATATATATATATATATATAAGTTAAGCTTTTAGTTAAGCTTAAGTATTATATATTATTTATTATTATGTGAAATGATTGTATTATTATTATTATTATTATATATTAAAGCTATGTAGTCTTTTTTAGTTATTCCTACTGTTAAGCATTAAGTATTATATATTATTTATTATTATGTGAATGATTGTATTATTATTATTATTATTATTATTATTATATTAAAAGCTATGTAGTCTTTTTTTAGTTATTCCTAACTGTTAAGCATTAAGTATTATATATTATTTATTTTATTATTATGCAAAATAAAATAGTGTTGTTGTTGTTGTTTTTATGTATCCAAACTTGTTATGCAATCTTTTATTTCTAACTCTTCAACTTAAAAAGTATTAAATATTATTAATATTACTAATATTACTAACTACTAAATATTACTAACTGTTTATCACTATTATTATTATTTTTATTATTATTATTATTATTATTGTTGTTGTTATTGTTATTATGCTATTTATTATCATTATTATTATTATTATTATTGATAATTATTATTATTAGTAGTAGTATCCAAACTTATTTTGCCATATTTTTTTGTTACACTTAAAAGCTAAAATGTATTATATATAATTTTTTTAAATATTATTATGCAGAACAACTTTTTTATTTTATTTTATTTTATTTTATTTTATTTTATTTTATTTTATTATGTGTCTAAAGTTGTTTTGTGGAGCACTGTAATGTCGTTGTTGTCCTACATTATGAGTTGATCATTTGCCATTGTTTGCAATCCATCATAATAAGAAGTACAAGCATGTGTCTTGGCTTCTACTTTACTTAGCCAAACATTTATTTCCGAGTTCTCTTTCACTCATCTTCTCGCATTTGTTTATAACTTGTGATTTGGTCTTTCTCATTGCATCATGTGCTTTTGCATTGCTTCCAGTTTTTTAATTTGTAGTCAGACAAGTGATATCGTTAGCTTGAATTTAATGATGCTTTTGCCTGCCAAATGGAATCATTTAAGTATCCTGTGTGTCCCAACAGTGTTTTTAAGTCTTCTGCTCATTTTTCTGAATCTTTAAAGAATGCAGTTAAATGCAGCAAAACACAACCAGCGAAATGAGGGCTTGCCCTACAATTAAATGCCACAAGTTTGCAGTAAGCACCAGTGATGAATGTACCTGGACATCTGATGCTGCGGCTAGAAGAACAGTTCGCTTGTATGGAGGCACCCAAGAGTGATTAAAGATACCCGTTTCAGCTTTGAAATGGTTTCTCTGATCCTACACAAAGTGGTTTGTTTGATTTGTGTGTGTTCGAGGCAGATTTTAAGCCACTATGAGTCATAGCCTAATGCTAAGATGCAATTTCGAGGCCTTTAGCAGTTCAGCTTGATTATCATCACTTTGACTGCAGGTTTGATCTTTAGGACTTCTGAAATGTGGCTATTGCGTGATCGGTGGGCTTTTAAGAGTGGCTGTGCGAGAACTTCCTCAGCTATTGCTAGTGAAAGCTTCTGTCAGCACAGTGCATTTCACAGTAATTCAGCCCTTTTGTTTTCAATGCAGTGAAATAAGAGGAGAGGACAAGCACATATCTGCAAGTCATATGTGTTCTGTTGCTTTCCCAAGAAGTCATGATGGAGGAAGACTCGTATCTTAGATGGAATGATAGATCCATGAATAATACACATGGATTTAAGTGCCTCTAGGAAAAAAAAACAACAACAACTAGTGTAGACTGGATGTGCTAGTTTTCGATTTAGATGGAGTGCCTTGGTTGGTGTTTACTGTGGGCAACAAAAGCTCCTGTAATGTGGTGTTGTTTTAACCACTAAAGAAAATAGTTTATAGTTTCTTGTACTTGTTATTTAGACCAGTGTCGTCAAGATGATTACTCAAGGAAAAGTGTGTTTTGCAGTTTCGTCCTGCTGAATGGAAACAGCAGATATCTTGCCCCGAGGTACTTGGGTTAATAATGAATATAAAATTGCATTTTCATCATGAGAACAACTATTTTGTTAGGTGTTTAATCTTAATGTAATTTCATTGGTTAATCAGGAAAATTCTTCTTTGAAATTGAAGTCTATAATGAATGTTATACATTATCTTATGAAAAGTCTACTCGTATTTTCAGATGAAAATATATTACTTGTTTCTTGTAAGGTTTTGGTAAGCAACAGCTTTTTTTTTTTTTTTAATTAAAAAATTTAAAACATTGCTTCCTGCATCAGCTTTTCAGACATATTATGCCCCTTTTTACAAGATGTAAGTCTCAGGTGTCCCCAGAATGTGTCTGTGAAGTTTCAGTTCAAAATACCACACAAATCCTTTATTAAACAATTTTGAAAACGCCTATTTTGAGTGGAAGCATAAACCTGCTGTTTTTGTGCATGTCTCTTTAAATGCAAATGAGCTGCTGCTCCCCACCCACTTTTCCAGAATAGAGCTGCTACCTCAGATACTAAAAAAAAATGGTTTTGATTATCATGTCTATCATCTTGAAATCATGCGTTTTAAACCGTATTAGTTTAAACTTCTGATATACGGCTTTCTGAGTTCTCCTTCATGTCTTATTGCACTAAAACTGTCAAATGCACACAAGTTTGTTAAAAACACGTGTTACAAAAACAAAGCTATGTAGTCTCTTTTAGTTATGCCTAATTGTTAAGTTTAAATTGTTATATATTATTTCTTTTATTGGTATGCAAAATAATGGTTTATTATTATTATTATTATTATTATTATTATTATTATTATTATTATTATTATTATTATATGTATCAACTTATGTAGTCTTATTTTGGTTATTTCTAACTCTTAAACTTAAGGTAAACTGTATTTATTTATTTAATATTATTATGCTAAATAACTGTTTATTTTTATCATTATACTGTTTTCTGAGTTCTTTCATGTCTTATTGCACTTAAACTGTCAAATGCAAGTTTATGTTAAAAACACAGGAGTTACAAAAACAGTCGTTTATGTCTGTGAAGGTAAACAGCTGGGAAAGAACTTGCATGTTTATGTTAGATCTGTGTGGCAGCAGTTGTCGCTTGCGAAAACAAAATGACGGCGCATTGGGTGAAAACATGCAGATTAAAGTGCAGTAATATTATAATAAGATCCCCTTACCATGTTACCGGGGGGAGCGAAATCTGAGCGGCTCATTTTTTTACATGCTTGCAGACAAAGACTTAGCAAAATAAAATTTACTGGGTTGTCTTTTTCACATTTTCTGGGTTGGTAGATACACCAGGAACCCGATTATAGCACTCAAACAGAAAAAGATGTCTAATATAAATTCTGAATCCGGGATTGCAGTTTGTCTGGCCATTGTTTGTTCTCTTATGAGCTAAATCTTTTCAATCAAATAATCAGGATTCGTAAATATGAGTTACTGGTTTGCATCGGATTCATTACAGAAACTGAAATTTTTCATTACATTCATAGTGTTTCACATTAATTACCTAGACTTTGGCGGCCCGCCATGGTCTAATCTGTCCTGCCACAGTTTCATAATGAACCGAAAGTATTTTCACACTTCTTATAACAACATAAAAGGTCTCTGCTGTTGTTTTGTGCCATTGTTTTGGCAAAGCATCTGTCAAGATGAACTAAAATCGAAAGCAGAATACAGCTTACTGCCTTTATTAAATTGCAAAAGGCGGTGATTTAATTTAACAAGTATATGGTTGGTAGCACTGAGTGTTTCGAAGCAAAGTGCATACTTTTCTCACTCAGTCAGCTTGTGATCTATTTTTTTGGCATATCAGTTCACAGCAAACTCCAAATCTCTGCATGTGCTGAGTTTAAAATGCATTTGGGAACACAACAAATGCTAGTTATGCATTATATTCACATTTGCATAATTTCCAACATTTTTTGTGGACAGATGTATCACTAATGTAATGTAGACTGACATATATCACAACTAAAAAGAGGTTTGGGTCTACTGTAAAGTCTGTTTTTTTTTTTTATTTATTTGGACGCTGAAAATGTGTTGTACCTCTTAATTTTGAACTCTTAATTGATGCATTTAAATGTAAAAAAAAAAAAATATTTTCATATCCTAAAATATATAAAGTCTCTTATGCTCAACAAGGCTGCATTTTACAGTAAAAATACAGTAAAACAGAAAATCAGAAAAACAGTAATATTGTGTAATATTACAATTTAATATAACTGTTTAAATTTGATGCTGAATTTCAGCATCATTTCAGTTTTTCATCCTTCAGAAATCATTAAAAAAAAATTGTGGTTCTCAATAAACACACATATTATCAAAGTTGAAAACAGTTGTACTGCTTAATTTTTTTATACATTTTTTCAGACTTTTATGTTTACATTTACAAGTAATGATTATTTTGCAAATCTGTCTGTTAACTACTTTGATTCTTCCCCCAAAGAAATTTTTTGAACAGTAAGATTTGTAATGTTCTCTTTTGCTCACCTATCCTGCATTTATTTGATCCAAAATACAGCAGAAGCAGTAATATTGTGAAATATTTTTACTATTTAAAATAACTGCTTTCTATCTGAATATATTTTAAAATGTAATTTATTGTGATCAAAGCTACATTTTCAGCATCATTACGCCAGTCTTCAATGCCACATGATCCTTCAGAAATAATTCTTGTATACTGATTTGTTGTTCAAGACACATTAATATTATTATCAGAAACACCAGTTGAGTACTTTTTTTTTTTTTTTTTTTTTTTTTTTTTTTTCTTCAGGATACTTCGATGAATAGAAATATCCAAAGATCAGCATTTATCTGAAAGAATTTTTTTTTGTAACATTATACACTATATCATTAAAAAGCTTAATAGAATTGTTAATTGTATTTAGCAAGGATTATTTTAATTGATCAAAAGTGATGACAAAGACATTTTAAAATGATTCAAAAGATAAATGCTGTTCTCCTAAACTTTCTAAAATAAATTCTACTCGGCTGTTTTCAACGTATTAATAAATGTTATTTGTGCAGCAAATCAGAATATCAGAATGATTTCTGAAGGATCATGTGACTAGAGTAATAAAGCTAAAATTTCAGCTGTGAAATCACAGGAATAAGTTCTATTTGAATATATTTTAAAATATAAAACACTTAGTTAAATAGTAAAAATATGTTTACAGTTTTTACTGTACTTTGGATCAAATACATGCAGGCTTGGTGAGCAGAAGAGACTTTAAAAAAACATTTAAAATCTTACTGTTCAAAAACTTTTGACTGGTAATTTTTCTGTAGAAATACTGTTACACTTTTTCTGTGGAGGCTTTGTTTTATTAAAATGCATGTACACACTTTGAATTCTTTGAAGTTTAACATTATGAAGAAGTTCATGTTGGCTGTTACAAAATGATGTTTTCAAAGCTGTTAACATGACAATCTGGCAATATACTGTATGCCACTTATGACCTTCTTTAAAGTGTTTAAAATGCTCCCATGCTTCGATCAACCTCTTTTTATAGAGCAGAATGCTTTTTTCCAGTTTTTTGACATCAGTATTAAGATCTCAAATGTTTGTTTGCTCTCTCTGTTGTCACCAATTTAAGAATCAAAGATGCGTTCAACGCATCGCCGCATTAAGATTTACTGCCTTTCCTGGCCTGTCCTGCTGTTTCCGCTAGTGTTCGGTGGCACGCGAGACTGAAACGAGCATCTGAGCGTTTTTTTTTGCCACTCGACGATTGGCCGACGGTGGATTCCCTGGGAGCCATTGTTCTGTTGGAGGCAGCGAGGCCATCTGCTCTTTACTCGGCGTCTTTGCACAGTCTGCCTCGCCGTGTCTGTCCGTCGCCCGTCTCCCGCCGCAGTGTCAGATGCTTATGGAAACTTCATCACGCGCTCCTCTGGCTTGCAGTGAAGGTTGTGTCATAGCGTGCACACCGTATCTGACTGTTGTCTGCTTTTATTTGTCTCAGAAACAGC
The DNA here is from genome assembly GCA_036247105.1 of Cirrhinus mrigala. NCBI lineage: Eukaryota > Metazoa > Chordata > Actinopteri > Cypriniformes > Cyprinidae > Cirrhinus > Cirrhinus mrigala. The sequence continues at coordinate 28,972,378 of CM070015.1, forward strand.
ACAAGCTCAGTCACGTGGGATTACAGATGTACTGTATTTTCTCGGGCATATGTGTAACTGCAGTAGCGATGCAGCTATTATTGCCTGTAGGTACATGATGGGGTGTTTCTTTGCTAAATGAGGGGAGAAATTGTTTGTTTTATTCACAAACAGTCCAGCGCAGCATAACGCGGCACAAGCTTGGATGTTCTTGGCTTTCGGCCTCTGTCGTGACTATGAGAGAGAGTGCTACAGACATCACCCCAATTATGTGGGTCGGTGGATTGGCTTTCAGGAATTAATTTAATGAATAATTGATCACAGTCGTCTTCATGTGAAAGCTGACTATCATGCTCACCTGAGGCTGTGGAAGGTTTTGTTTTTTGATGTCGCTGAACTGAAAAGGCTGTTATACAACTTTACTTTTCAAACAAGAGGATTATATACAGACGTAAAGCATGAGTGTAGGCTCAGTCATTCAAACAAAAGCTTTTTATGTGTGCGGAAATGGCAGTTAGCAGTAGGAATGGGAATCTTAAAGCAATAGTTCACCCAGAAATAAAAATGGTCACTTTCAAGCTTCAAAAATGACACTAAAGCACCATCAACATAATTCCTATGACTTGTATGTGACACTGGACCACAAAACCAGTCTTAAGTAGCATGGGTATATTTGTAGCAATAGCCAATAATACATTGTATGGGTCAAAATTATAGATTTTTCTTTTATGCCAAAAATCATTAGGATATTAACTACAGATCATGTTCCATGAAAATATTCTGTACATTTCCTACCATAAATATATCAAAACTTAATTTTTAATTAGTAATATGCATTGCTAAGACTTTGATTTGGACAACTTTAAAGGTGATTTTCTCAATATTTTTATTTATTCATTTATTTATTTATTTTGTGCTCTCAGATTCCAGATTTTCGAATAGTTGCATCTCGGCCAAATATTGTCCTATCCTAACAAACCATACATCAATGGAAAGCTTATTTATCCAGCTTTGTATAAGTCTTAATTATGACCGTGTTCCCTGTTGGCTGGTTTTGTGGTCAGTGGTCACATATGAGTCATAGGAATTATTTTAATGGTGCTTTTGTGTCATTTTTGAAGCTTATAAGTGTCCGTTTTTATTTTTGGGTGAACTATTCCTTTAAGATTAATTTAAGACTAAAATTAAAATCATTATGCACTATGAAAAATCTAGTTCTCTGACATTTTCCTGAGAAAAATAGTCTAATTTTTGAATGAGTTGTTCTTTTGAGTTTAATCTTTTCATTGAATCAGTTGATTCACTTGATGGTGAATATGTAAAAATATTAACTGTGTATTTTATTCACAAATAAAATATTGCATCTTTTTTCATGAACTCTTGATGAATGTCAATATTATTTTCTAAACAATCAGTATGTGTGTTAACTATCCTAAATGAGCAATATCTTTGATAACATTGTGCAATATTTTTTATATATATTATAATATATTTTTATTTTTTAAACCAATTTATAAAAAAATAATTGATGTATGGGAGTCATTTGTGCATGAATCAGACTAAACTGGTTGTGCTGTATTACATTGGATGTCAGTTTACATAATGTTAAAAAAACTCAATTTTTAGCATTACTTCAGTCTTCAGTGCTGCATGATCCTTCAGAAATCATTTTGATATACTGAATTGCTGCTCAAGAGACATTCCTTATTATCAGTGTTGAAAACAGTTGCTTAATATTTTTGTGGAAACTGATACTTTTTTCTGAAGAAAAGCTTTTTTTTTTAAAAATAGAATTTTTTGTAATATTTTAAATGTTCAACTGTCACTCTTGATCAATGTGATGTGCCCTTGCTGATTAAAAGTATTATTTTCCTACAGACCCCAAATGTTTGAACGGTAGTTTATTGTCTCTTATTTTCCAGCAGTAAGTTTCTCATCATGTTCAGTTCAGATTGCGAGCTTGCTAAGCTCTCGATTTCCTAGCCCTAGTTAGCGGAGTCCTCAAACGAACTGTCATCCTCTTACTCTTCATTCTGTCATGACTGCTCACAGCTCTTTTTTTGTATGTGTGTTTGATGGATGAGTCAGTACCCCCACTGTTTCTCCCCCCGTCCCCCTTCCACTGCTTGATCTCCACTTCAGGGCAGAGGTCTGAAATCATTTGAAATTGAGTTTATTTTTGCACAGATTGTCTCAATTATAAAAATACTACCAGGAGATGAAGTAAATTACAGTTATGATTCTCTTGTCTCTCGTTTACGAGGATGTATGGAATTTCATACCTGTATTCCACCCCGTTACCTCAAAACATAACGCTGGAGAGAAAAGTGTCTGAGACAGGTGGACCTGAAATCGGCTGATGAAAAAATAATGAAATGGTTGGAAAATAGAGATTGTTAACTGCACTCCTGACAGGTTTTGAAGGGTGGTGGATTTTCGGTGGGGTGTTTTTTTTTTAACATGTTGTTCTCTTAGTGGGAGCATTTTAATGTGACCCAGATTTTCTCTCTGTGATGCAGTGGTTGGTGCATATGAGGCAGTGTGAGAAGGAAATGGACCACTTGTTGAAAAATGAATAGGAAAAATCAGTATCATTATATGGCATCTGTAGGAATTAAAGCACCACTTTTTAGTTAGAGATATTTTGCACTAAACATGCAATATCTAGCTCAGCCTGAATATTTGTAATTTGAGTGGTGTTAGGAATGGTTTGAGCTAAAAAAAAACAAAAAAAAACAAAAAAAAAAAAGATCTTGGCGGCAGCTTATTTTAAACTATCATAGTTTTTATTAATATCTAGAATTAGTTTTAATTATTTTTTTTCTTTTCAAAAATATGAATACATATATGTCAGTATTTTTTAAATATTTACATGTGTAGTGAATTTGCCTCCCTGGGTGGGCAAAAGCAAAATTCACTACTCATGTATGTTTGTATATTATATTATATTATAAGAACTGTGGTAACTTCTCCAAGATGCTTCAAGAAACCTGCAAAGTACTGTTAAAAGTTTTAGGCACTTGTGTAAAAATGCTGTAAAATGAAGATGCTGTTAAAAATAATGCCATAAATAGATTTTATTTATCAATTAACTTCTATTAACTAAATTAAATCAACATTTGGTAAACCATATTTGCATTTAAAACAGCTTTTGCCCTAGGTACATTTGTGCATGAGTTTTCAGGTAGCTTTGCATGTAGGTTTCTTGAAGCATCTTGGAGATGTTGCCACAGTTCTTCTGGATTTAGTCTGTCTCAGTTTGTTCTGTTTCCTCATGTCATTCCAGACAGACTGGATGATGGTCAGATCAGATCTCTGTGTGGAGCACTGGCTGTTGTCAGACTCCTTGTGCAAACAAAAATCTCACTGGATTATTACAATTAATAGCAAAATGAATGTTTAGAAATGTAAACTGATATATACGCACACACACACACACACACACACACACACACACACACACACACATACATATATAAATAAACACAGCACATGCACATATTATATAAACACATACTTTTTATTTTGAATGCGATTAATCAATTTGACGGCACTAATTGTAATTTTAGTTGAAGTTTTTAATTATTTTTTAGTTTTTTTTTTTTTTTTAAATGTCTATATTTATTTATTTTATTCATTTAATTATTCATATTTACGTACTTAACTTAAATAACTTAAACTAAATATGTTGCATTAGCAGCTAGCTAAAATAAATGAGTTTTAAGTTTTATAATTGTATTTAATTTATTTTAAGGTTTTATTATTTATTTTATTATACATTTTTATATTTTAGTCTGTTTTAATTTTTGTTCTGCATGTGTTGTATTTTTATCTATTTGTTTTATCATGTAAAGTGCCTTGAAGCTGCTTTATAGGCTCTATATAAAAATGTTTATTTATTTCAAGTAAAGAAAATGTTATGGTTTTCATTTTTAGTTAACTATAATAACCCTGCTTGACAGTTTTAAAATTTTTATTTAAGTAGATGTACTGTACTGTACTGTACTGTACTTGCTTTATTAATCAATGCACATTAAGTTTATTATAAATTTATTAAAGAATTTTTTAATACAAAAAGCTAGTTATAGTTAAATTGTTTTTTGGATAACCGCAATGGGTTACCTGTCAGTGCTTAAAACAAATTTACTGTGTCAGCATGCAACTATAGCACCTAAAAATAATGCAGTAGAAGGGCTGAATTCACACTAACAAGAAATAGTTTGGCAAATTGCTTCCCATGGGCAGTTTAAGTGTTTAGTTTTGCTCTCACACCCTGCCTGTGAGTGTTTTCTGAAATATTATCACCTCCACTTCATGTCATGTCTAAAAATACTCCTTAACTTTGGTAAAAAAATACTCCTTAACCTTGGTAAAATCAGTGTAATGCACAGCAGTTGAGCAGTGTTGGGGAAAGTTACTTTTAAAAGTAATGCATTACAATATTGAGTTACTCCCTAAAAAAATTAACTAATTACGTTACTTAGTTACTTTTTCTGGAAAGTAATGCGTTACTTTACTTTTGTGTTACTTTTTAAATCTGGGTAGGGCTTGCTTGTTTGTTTTTAATACAAAAAGTTCTATCTTTTTATATTAAAAACTAAGGCAAATGTAAAAGCCTTTTCATGCCAAAAGCTTCAGACTTTGAGAAAAGTAAATTGTTGAATGGTTGAATTGGATCATCGAAGGTCGGCTGCAAAGACACTGGTTAATAAAATGGGATTAAATGCATAAAGGATATTTGTATTATTTAACATATATTTAATTATTGCAGGTTTGCGTCATATTCTGAGTTTAATTTCACTCTATTTATTCATTTTGGGGAGTATCTGTTTTTTGTGAGTGAGATGAATTAATGCATGTTCACATTTATTCTAGAACTAACATCTTACTCCTGATTTCTCTCAACACGTGGACAGGAGAGCTTTTAATCAATAAATGGGGGGAAAAGTAACTGGCGTTACTTATCTGAAAAAAGTAACTCAGATATTTTCTTGTCAATTAAAAAGTAATGCGTTACTTTATTAGTTACTTGGAAAAAGTAATTATATTACGTAACTCGCGTTACTTGTAATGCGTTACCCCCAACACTGGTCTTGAGTGATTACAGGACACAATTGCTACCTTATTTTTCTACCCAAACAACTTTGGACCCAATTGACTTTGATAGTATGTACAAATAATACATACGTTCTTTTCTACTATACCATAAAAAGTTACATTTATATAATTGTAACAATTATTCTGCCGTGTACTCTTCATTAGCCTTTTACACCATTTATTTTTGCAAAGAAATATACAGACATAAGTCATCAGTCGTGGCTTTTTAAAGTCTAAAACATGTCAGATATGTAAAGAAGCAGTGTCTATGTTTAAATTAAAGCCTTGTCTAATAAAAAGCATCATTCTGTGTTCAGTGTTGCTAGTGTAAAATCCTAGGAAATGAATTCCTTTAAAGGATGTGTCTTTCCTCTTTCTTTTATTCCAGAGTGACTTGAGGTGCAGACTATCTACGATTACAGGTTTGCATCATGTGTTTTGAAAGAAAAGAAACATATTCCTCTTTTGCTCAGCTTGAAATGCCACTCTTTTGTGCTCAGTTAAGCTCTTGTGTTTTGACTGCCCTGTTTGTCATCAGGGTCACATTTCAATGAGTGCACTCAGATTTTGAACGTGGCTCGGTAATGAAACCGGAATACCAAAACAATGTCAAATGCAATAAGGTGCACTGTGTACTAGCAGAAGGTTCCTGTTTATTTTGCGCTTGTCATCTGCTTTGCTGAGATTGTTTATTTCTGGCATTTTTTCCCCTGCCTTATCTCTTAGGGTTTTGTCAGCATGTTTTTGCTCTCTCCCTCTCTAAGTGTCTCTAGTGGTGCACTCAGCAGGGTGAGAGTGATGCAGCGGTGTTTTCTAGTTCATGTCAATCACTACCAAGTATTCAGCTTTCTCTGTATATTTTAATGCACTTATAGCTTTAATAAAACAGTAATCCACAAGAAGCCATCTGTTAGGGGTTTTCAACAGGCACAAGGTGTTCTGTTGCCTTTGGCCGTGGTAAAATCAAGGTAGTGCATGTTCTTTTTCGGATTACTGCATTGCAAGTGGTTGCATTAATATAAGCAATATTTAAGCAATATCAGAGCTTGACATTAAGCTTTTCAAGGCTAACTTGTGAACTGATGTTGAGCCAAAAGCTTAAGTCACTTTCAGACATGTGTTTTTTTTTTTTTTTTTTTAAATATAGCCTCAAATTTGAGCTTTTTTAGGGTATGTTGCACATCAGTGGTCCTTGAGAGGTGTTTGTTGATCAGTTAAGTGCAGATCTGTCATTTTCTTTGGCAAAAACCAGCAAGCAGCATTCAAGCATGCAAAATACTGATTCTTGTGATAGTGATTTATTTGAAGAAATTTATTTCACATTTTTGACTCATTTTGCAGCTTTCATATTTTGATTATCTACATATTTAGGTAGTTAAGACATTATTTATGCAATATGTTTCTATAAAGCTGCATTAAATCAGTGTCTATTATATCAAAAAAACATATTTGTTCCCTTTTCTCCCTCTTATATATAATGGAAAAAAGTATAATAAAAATAAAAAAAAAACTTTATGCAAAAACTATAAATGAAATTGGCTTATTTTTTTTCTATTTATTATATAAACATTAATATAAAAAAAATTAAAATAAATATATATATATTTTTTCTTTTTTGCTTTTCTTTTTTTTTTTTTGTAGATTTTTCCCTTTTTTATTGTTTGCTCAGGTACTGTCTGCTCTCATATGATTTTATATAAGATTGAAATGAAAGTATGTTTATTTATTTATATTTGATATAATATTTTATAAATATTATTATTATTATTATTATTATTATTATTATTATTATTATTATTATTTATTATTATTATTATTTATTATAATATTTTAAAAAATAAAATTACAATACATTTTCTTCCTCTTTTGTGGTTTACTAGGTTCACTTGGTACATTGTTTGAACAACTAGATTAGAGGACAAAATATTTCTGTTGTATTTAAGTGCATTATCTGAATGTCATGCTTTAATATAGAATATTTTTATATATATATATATATATATATATATATATATATATATATATATATATATATATATATATATATATATATATATATATATAATATATATATAATATATAATATAAAAATATAATATAATATATTATAATATAAAGTGGTTACAAATTAGATTTATAAATTATTTTAATGTGGCTTCTTCAGTTGGAATCTAGAGTCAGAGCTCTTATGTCCAGTTTATTTTAGGAAAAAGCCTAAATGCTGTTTGCAGCTTCTGTTTGGGGTATGAATGCAGTGCCTTGTATGGAAAATACATGCTGCACTTCCTCTGCCTCTGTCTGTGTCTCTCTCTCTCCGTCTCTTCCCGTCTCCTGTCTCACAGACTCTCAGCATCTGAGTGACAGCTTCCGCCGGGAGCGCTCCAGCCATGGAGACTTGTTTCCTCTCCTTTCTTAGCACTGCTGACAGGCTGTCCGTGACATATTGGGAATACAAGGACTTTGACAAAAATGTGGTATTTGTGTCTCAGTCCTTGTGGATGGAGCTGTTGTGGCTAAAATAAGAAGGACACGTCGTCTGTTTGCACTTTCCACTGATCGCTTACCTCTTCATTTGTTAATGATGGAGAGTTTTGCATTCTGTTACACTGTTTCCACGGCACGTCTCGGTCACGTTTTACTTGAGATAGCTGACGTGAGGACCATGTACAATGCTCTAAATTCAAATGTAGTTGAGGTGAACTACATAGAAGTTCAATTCTGAGCTGCCTGCAGTATTTTCAAGGGATAGTTCAAACAAAAATGAAGATTATCATCAATTACTCACTCTCATGTTGTTCCAAACCTGTATGAATTTCTCTCTTTTGCTGAAAGAAAATGTTGGTAATCAAGCAGTTGCTGGTAGCCACTGACTTCCATTGTATTTTTTTTTTCTTTACTAAAGATGTCAGTGGCTACCAGCAGCTTGAGGGTGAGTAAGTATTGACAGAGTTTCCATTTTGAGTGAGCCGTCACTTTAAAGGAGAAGTCCACTTCCAGAACAACAATTCACAAATAATTTACTCACCCCCTTGTCATCCAAGTTGTTCATGTCTTCCTGAAATTATGGTTTTTGAGGAAAGCGTTTCAGGATTTTTCTTCATATAATGGACTTCAATTGTGCCCCTAATTTTGAACTTCCAAAATGCAGTTTAAATGCAGCCTCAAAGGGCTCTAAATGATCCCAGCCGAGGAAGAAGGGTCTTATCTAGCGAAACGATCGTTCATTTTTTTCGGGAAAAAAAAAAAATATGTATACTTTTTAAGCACAAAAGCTCATGTAGCACAGGTTCTGGCATGCAAGTTTTATTTATATATATTTATATATATATATAATTATATATATAATTATATAATACTATATTGGCGAGTGTTTCAGTTTCATTGTCCAACCCCTGTATATATATATATATATATATATATATATATATATATATATATATATATATATTATATATATATATATTTATATATATATATATATATATATATATATATATATATATATATATAAAACGTGTATATATATATATACACGTTTATAACATATATATATACACACATGTATGTATTTTGAAAAATATGTGTATGTATTGTATGTAAACACTTGTATAAATTTTTTGTATGGTATTTTTTTTACATATAAATCTAACACATTTTTCCTTAATATATGCATGTGTGCGTATTTATGAATCGATTAATCGCGACTAATTGTTTTTGCAGCTCTTTTTTTTTTTTTTTTTCCATTAATTTTTCTGGATTGGTTTTTTTTTTTTTTTTCTCAGTTTTAGTTTCTCCAGACTCTTTTCTAGTTTTAATGGTTTAAATGGTTAAAATCAAATAACTTGCACAATTTAACAACAATTTATTAAAAGTTTAGGAAAAATTACACTCTTAAGGCTCTTTTTTTTTTTATTTTTACCAAATTCTGTGTTTCCAGTAATTTTCTGGATTCCGTTTTAATGGTTTAATTAAATTTATTAATCAAAAGCATCTCTAAATTGATTTTCATAAACTAATTTATTATTTTATTTCTTTTTTTGTTGTATATTTACATTTTTTTTGGTAAATATTCCTTAAAAATAATTTTAATGATAATTATTACTAGTAGTAGGATCATTACATTAAGTAATATATTTCTGTCACAATTTCTTCAAGTTAAACCAAACTTTTATTTTGACGAGTTGCTGTGAGGACCTTTAAGTTTCTGTTTGTAAATGATATGACGGTAGTTTAGATTTTTTCTCACAAGAAACGGTATAGTGAAGCAGAGCTCACATATAAGATTCTTCTAAGTCGAGCATCTTTCTGTTGGTTCAGTGTGACAAATCTGCATGGCCAACTCGTACCCGATGTGAAATGTATGAGATAATCTTTCACCTTTATCCAAATGCTGACTGGATTTTGCCTGTGAAAATTCCCTGAATGACAGTAAATGTGAGCGGACCTTGAGTCTTAAGTGTCTGATGCTTTTGAAAGCACTTTTCTTAGTCGGCTAATCTTATGTTTGCTAATCTTGCTCTTGATAATCGCTTTAAACTTGTTAAAACAAACACAGCCGTATTTAGATGTTTGTCTGAGCTCTATTGCAGTAAATTGTCATTTATTTATGTTAGGATATTTGTTTAACAGCACTGTGACTATGCCTTTGCTTCCCATAAGCTTATGTGATTTTTCACATTTTTATGTAAAGGTATTTCTGTGCCTCTTTTATTTAGAGCACTTCAGCTAAACACCCTACATTCGAGACAAAGGCCACTTAACTAGCACTATTATTATTTAATGAGGCGCCGATTATGTTCCTAGCTGCCCTATATTTACAGCACCAGATTTGAGGGTAAATGAGATTCGTAAGGATCTGCATGTAAAAATAATCTTGAAGTGAAAATAATTGCACGGCAGTTTTGTGGCCAGATAATGACACCCACCTCGTCAGGATCTGACTGTCTGTTTTTGTTTGTTTGTTGTTTATCCAGTTGTCTTCTGAAGCCGTTTGATTCCAGGTCTTTCTTGCCACACTTTTACGGATCGTCGTGGGCGTCTGGTGTTAACACTTATTTTTAACCTCAATAGGAAGTTGGAACAAAGCTTCCCAGTGTCCCGTTCTCACCGTGCAGGCAGGAATACTGCCTGTGTGTGTGCACATTTATATAGATTTTTATAGAAATGCGCACACACGCTGGGATCTCATTAAGTTGTTTTGTGAAAATGCTACAGCATCAATTATTCAAGAGTCTGTTTATTGTAAAGGTTTGGATTTCCTCTTGGATTCCTGACGGTTGGGTTTCTCGCGGTCCTTTATTCATGGGCTGGTGAATACGGTGTTTCGCGAGCGTTTCCCTCAGATGCTGAAATTAAGCTGAGCTGCTGCAATTATAGTGGTCTGTGGGACGTTTTTCACAAAAATACATCTCTCTCTGTCTGTCAGACAGCATATTACATGCTGAATTAGTCAAAACCCTTGAGACAAAAAAGAATCGACTTTGTGAATGACTGCCTTGAACTTCGTACATGGGCATGGATTGGAGTAATAATGCCTTAATGATTAATCACGTCGGGTGGTAAAACAAAGGTTGCTGGTTAGTTTTAAACTAGGATGTCCTAGTAAGCATATGTTTATGCACAAATAGCTGTATGCAGGGATATGTATACGAATGCACTTTGGGCATATTCAGTCAAACTTTCGTTTGAAACTTGCAGACTAGCATAAAAAATAAATGTTTATAATATTATTATTATTATTATTATTATTATTATTATTATTATTATTATTATTATTATTATTATTATTGGTGTGGTGATTATAATTATATTAATAATAAAGAGAATAGTAGTAAATTATCTATAAGTTGTTTTTGTTGATGATGATGATGATTAAAAAAATAATAATAATAAAAAAAATAATAATAAATAATAATGATAATAATAAATTATTATTATTATTATTATTATTATTATTATTATTATTATTATTATTATTATTATTATTAATTGTAACTTATATTGTAATTACTATTATTTAAATTAAAATAGTATAAATAACAAAAAAAATAAAGTATTTAATAATAATAAATATGAGCAACTACAGTTGTTGTTGTTGTTGTTATTATTATTAATTGTAATGATCAAAATATATTTACTACTATTATTATCTAAATTAAAATATTATTATTATTATTATTATTATTATTATTATTATTATTATTATTACTACTACTACTACTACTAATAATAAATCATTATGGACAACTGTTGTTGTTGTTGTTGTTGCTGTTATTATTATTATTATTATTATTATTATTATTATTATTATTAATAACAACAACAACAGCAACAACAACAACGGCAGCCGTGGCCTAATGGTTAGGGAGTCAGGCTTGTAACTGAAAGGTTGCGGGTTTGAGTCCCAGGTCCGGCAGGGATTGAAGGTGGGGGGAGTGAATAACCAGCGCTCTCTCCACCCTCAATACCACGACTGAGCAAGGTACCGAACCCCCAACTGCTCCCTGGGCGCCGCAGCGATAGCAATATGGCTGCCCACTGCTCCGTGTCTGTGTTCACGGTGTGTGTGTGTGCGTCTTTGTTCACTACTCACTACTATGTGTGTGCACTTGGATGGGTTAAATGTAGAGCACAAATTCTGAGTATGGGTCACCATACTTGACCACACGTCGCGTCCTTTCCTTCCTTCCTTTCCTTTAATAATAATAAATAACTAAATAATTATCAATACTACTACTGCTGAAATTTAAAATTTCTTCTTCTTCTTCTTCTTCTTCTTATTTATTTATTATTATTATTATTATTATTATTATTATTATTATTATTATTACTAAAAATAATTACTACTACTAATACTATTACTGAAATTAAAATCTATTATTATTATTATTAATAATAATAATAATAATAATAATAATAATAATAATAATAAATCATTATGGGCAACTATTTATTATTATTGTTGTTGTTGTTGTTGTTGTTATTATTATTATTATTATTATTATTATTATTATTATTATTATTATTATTATTATTATTATTACTAAAAATAATTACTACTACTACTACTACTACTATTACTGAAACTAATAATAATAATAATAATAATAATAATAATAATAATAATAATAAAAATCATTATGGGCAACTGTTTTTGTTATTATTATTATTATTATTATTATTATTATTATTATTATTATTATTACTAAAAATAATTACTACTACTACTACTACTACTACTACTATTACTGAAACTATTAATAATAATAATAATAATAATAATAATAATAATAATAAAAATCATTATGGGCAACTGTTTTTGTTATTATTATTATTATTATTATTATTATTATTATTATTATTATTATTATTATTATTATCATTATTATTATTATATTAATAATAATAATAATAATAATAATAATAATAATAAAAAATTACTAAATAATTACCACCACCACTACTACTACTGAAATTAAAATATAATAATAATAATAATAATAATAATAATAATAATAATAATATTTTAATTTCAGTAGTAGTAGTGGTGGTGGTAATTATTTAGCAATTTATTATTATTATTATTATTATTATTATTATTATTAATATAATAATAATAATGATAATAATAATAATAATAATAATAATAATAATAATAATAATAATAATAATAATAATTATTATTATTATTATTATTATTATTATTATTATTAGAAATTATTAAAAATAATTACTACTATTATTGTTGCTGAAATTAAAATATTATTATTATTATTATTATTATTATTATTATTAGAAATTATTAAAAATAATTACTACTATTATTGTTGCTGAAATTAAAAGATTATTATTATTATTATTATTATTATTGTTATTATTATTATTATTATTGTTATTATTATTATTATTGATGTTATGTTTTCATTGTAGTCGTACTGCTTTTGACTTGTATACAGAATTATATAAGTCAGTGTTTGTCACAACTGATCTTTACAATATATCGTGTGCTCTGTTACATTTAAAATGAGAACACTAATTTTGGTGTTGATATTTTAGCTTCATATTAAAAAGCTTCTTTAAACATATTTAGTATGTTTGGAAAAAGCGTAAAATATAACATTTTTGGGATATTTGTTTATCTCTTTCTGTGGCATTTTCCTCCTGAGCTGTGGTTAATTTGTGACTCTGCTGTGGTCACTGACCGCTGTAAGTTTGGCAGTAGCTGTTCTGGAGACGTCTATCCACCTTATTTTTCCCATAAGAGTGGGTGCAGCCATTTGTAATTTTTTTGTGTCTGGCTTCCGGTCTCATCCACTGCCAGCTATTTTAAACTGCACAAAAAACTCGTTTTGCTGCTTGATTTTGCAAACTGGTGTGTCTTCCCATATTATTTTAATGTATTATCTCAATTATGAACACACTGGTTTGTAGTGCAAACTGTTTTACCGTTTACTGCGCTTCGATATTCTTCTTGTTATTTCCCTATGGCGGATTATGAACCGGACGTCTAACACATTACCAGAAAACAGCTTACTTCCGCATTGAAAAATAAGGTGGATAGTGCCGCACCAGAAGACCCTGAGTTTAAAACACTCTTTCGCCTCGTCCCTTCTCTTGAGCTCCACACCCACCCCTCCCTTCATCCGACTTTGCCTTGACCTTGTGATCTGGAAAAAAATGACCAATCTATGAGTGTTCTCTGACACATCATGCCTGTAAGGGCGTCTTTCTGCTGACAAAGACCTTGTCATAACCGTCTCTCTGCATTTGCAATTTTTTGTCCTAGACAATGTATTGGTTATGCATTAAGTCATGCGTGTCTTTCTGTTGAACCCTGGGTGACCTTCGCTTGTGCGCGGTGGAAATGTAGCCATCTCGAGCGTGTGCGGTGTCGCCCGTGTTGACGTGCAGGATAAGCTTACAGGCTGTTGTTGCACTGCTGACAGTGAATTACAGTTCCTGCTGGATTCCTCCTAATGATGCAGATGGAACTTCCTCCCTCTGAAAGGCCTAATTGTTTGGAACTTGTTAGGCAGAAAGTGCCTGCATTAGTAATGTGTGAACTTGAATGAAGAATATTGTGTCCCGGTTTTACAGTTCCTGGTTTAGAAAGCGTCAGTTATGCAGAAATATGGGTTTTGCCGATGATGCTTTAATTGCCGTATTGAGTGTGTGATGTAAAGCATTAAGTTCTCATGAGATATGGATGCCTGAAAATTCATTTGCAAGATTTTATTGATTAGCATTAGTTGGAAGTCTGTTTTAATTATGAATGCAAAAGTGTAGATTTGATCCTCATTAAGTTAAGAGTCAAATTTTAGTTTTAAGATAAGATGGATGGATAGGTAGATGGGTAGATATTGAAATTTTAGCTAGTACAAATTAACAGTGTACAATTTGTATGTAACTGTATATGCGAACCCTATGTCTTTATTGATATTATTTGTAAGTTAATTTTAATTAGGGATGCATCAACTAGGAAGTGTTGGCTAATATTAATGCCAAAATATATGAAAGTGTTATTATTTTTTCAATCTATTTTTATTGACTTTTAGAGCAGCGATACAGAAAATTCACTATTTTAATATTGTGCAAATTTAATTTAATGGTTTTATTTTATTTTATTTAAATATACAAAACCGATATGGTCTTCTCTTGTATTATTTATTATTTTAATATTGACCAATAATTTTATTTATTTAATATCAGGCAATACATTTTTATTTTATTTTATTTATTTTTTTTTATATTTATTTATTTTTTTTAATATACAACACCAATATGGTCTGCGCAATTTTATTTTTTGAATATTGGGCAATAATTTTATTTTATTTTTTTTTGTTTGTTTAGTTTAGTTTATATATTTATTTATTTGTATATATTTATTTTAAATATACAAAACCAATACAGTCATCTCACTATTCATTATTGTAATATTAGCCAATGTATATTATTTTAATATTACCCCATTTTATTTTATTTTATTTTATTTTATTTTATTTTAACATACAAAACCTATATGGTCTTCAGTTTTATTATTTGTTATTTTAATATTGAGCAATAATTTTATTTATTTGATCTCAGGCAATAAATATTTTATTTTATTTTATTGTATTTAAAATAGATGCAAAACCAATACGTCATCACTATTTTATCATTTATTATTTTTAGATTGAACAATTTTAATTATTTTGTATACCTAGCATAGAATTATAGTATATGGTTTGAATCGGGGGGGTAAAAACCTGAGATATTGTTGGCTTACAATATCTGAATGTCCAATAGTATTAGTTGTAATAGATTTGTATTGATCTCTAAGTGTATAAATGATAAGAGATGATAAATATGGTTTCTCTATAACGTATATTTTAGGATATCAGTATGTTTTTGCAGCGAAAAGATGTGAGGGCCCATGGTAAAAATTACGGTCTCCTTTGATCTAGATGACAGCTGGTCAGTATTTACACAGGACAGAAGTTCAGCCCTTTTGTTCTCATCTCTCCGGCCCCAAAATCCGCCTGCTCTTAGTAAAACCCCACGTCTCCTCCGTTAAACAAAACCTTAGCGGACGAGCTGCATAATGTTGTGTTTAGCTGTGGTAATTCAAAGCTGATAAACCAAGCAGACATTTTCAGGCTTGATGGGGAAAGAGCCGCACAGGAGTTTACGAACGGTCTCTGTGGTGGAGAAGGTTCAAGCCTCGCAGCGTTTTGGCCCCTGTCTCTGTGAATCAGCCCCATCGACGGAGACCCGGGCACATCTGGCTCCGTTTCTCCCGCCGAAGCCCCCGTGCAACACGCAGCAGCATGGAAGGCATTGCAAACGGCCAAAGACAAGAGAAAATAATGCCTTCTTATCTCCTCAGAGCCGCAGTGTAATGCTTGTTTGCTTTGCGCTTTGTAAAGTGTCCTTGAGGGACGTCCGCCTGGTGCGACGGCCGCCTGACCGCTCGCGTCTCAGTAGGAGGTTTGTGTCAGACTGCGGTCTGAGGGGATTTAGCTATTCTAAGCCTTCTCAACAATTGTGTTTCTGACATGAGCTTGCTTTAGTTTACAGGGATGGCAGAGAGCGCGGCTCTAATCCAGGGCGTCTTTTCTGCTGACGTCTCCTGTCTTGCAAGCAGCTGCGGACCCCGAGACCTCTCCTGCAGATTTCCTTCTTTGTGCGCTGAGCTGTGCATAATTATTTCAAAGCATGCCAGTTTATTTGCTGCTTTTCAGAGACGTTGGCGGTTATTTTCGACCCTGGTCAGCCGGAGGGCCTGCGCTATCTTTCCATTTGTCTGAGTGATGCGGTTAGCGATTGGGGAAACGGCCGCACTGGCGGCTTGGATGCTGTCTGTTTGTTCAAGCTGTTGCTAAGACTCTATCTTTGTCTCCCTGTAAAAAATCGCACACCGAAAATGCTGCACCCGCTGGGCCAACGAGTGGACTCCCCCGATCTGCTCGCACACAGATCAATGGCGATTCGGCCTTCTGCAAAGATCTCACTACTCCGTATTGGTGAAAATGGGCCGCCTGCTGCTGGTGGGTGTTTATTTATGATGGGTGGGAGGAAATTGGATCGACGTGCTGTAACAAATGAGCAGTATCTGTTTTGCTGATGTAAGGACATCGGCGGCCACTCTACAGCAAAATACCTTGCTGCATTTTACCTCATGCGTATTTTCTTCCAGTGTAGGGCTACAGGATTGTATGGAGAAAGAACAAAAAGGCGTTAAAATTGCAGTGTTCAGTGAGATAAATAACCTTTAATTCTTCAAGTTATGCAAGCTTTTGCAAGGCATTTTGACATCTACTTAGTTTGAAGAATTTGTTTCAGAACGTGCATTTTCTTTTAGTTCGGTTTATGTAGACTATCTAGCACTGTCACGATCTTGTGTGGATATTAGGGGTGTGCTCAATCACTAATTGTATCCAACTAGTCGACTAGTCTAAAAGCAGCATACCCCCAAAAGATGGTAAGAAAACAACCTATGTATGTGCATGTATATAATAGCCTACATTTGAAATGCGTATCTATAAATCACACTGTCAAATCCCTCAATGAATTCCGCTTGCCTCGCGTTATCATCGTTTAATTTTAGGTGGTCTTTAAAAAGGAAACAAAAGAAGAGCATACACTCAACGTCAGCCACTGCATAGCTTATTTATTCAGATCAGCTGGGGAAATACAGAACAATCTAAAATCAATCAATAGCCTGACAGAATTATTCATCTTCATATAACGTTAGACGACATATTAAAACACAAGTCAAAAACAGTAGAAACGTTTATCAAGGAATAGCAGTAAAACAGCTTTTAAAAACGTATGTTGTTTATGGATATTTAATTATTTAAAAATAATTGCAGTTAAATTCTTAATTGTCTTGTTTGTTCATCTTATTACAGTGTAACCCTAATACATTTTTTGTATATTTAACTTGAAATTGTATATTTAAATAGGCTCAGATATTTTTCTTTAATGCTGTGAAAATTGATATTTAAAAGTTGAAAAATTTCTTTGTCTGGCTTCAATTGTGGTTCACTTTATATTCACACTGGAACCCAGAAAACCTCATAACATAACATAACATAACATAACATTACATTTTTTCCATTTTAATTTTTCTAGACTTTTCTGCCCCTTTTTTTCTGGACTTTTCCAAACTTTTTTTTTTTTTTTTTTTTTTTTTTTTTAATGGTTAAATTACATTTTATTATTCAAAAATCAAGTCTAATTAATTGAACATCAGTTTGAGTTTAACACACATTACATGTTTAGGGCCCTGTGAAATGTTTTATTTTTTTCTCGCCTTCTGTTTTATTGTCACCGAATTCAGTTTTTGCATGTCTAATTATTTTAATGCATAAAAACAACTTAATTTATTAAAGTAAAATATTATTTTTTTCTGGTTATCAAATGATGGCATAAAATATTAATTTAATTTATCTTTTAATCAAATGAAAATGAAACAAACTTTATTTTTTGGCAAACAAAGTTACTATTAAAGTTAAAACGTGAAAAAAATATTGTTTGATTATTCCTTAATGGAATAAAGTTTTAACAATTTTAGTATTAATAGTGGTAGCAGTATTACGTACATTTTACTAAACAATAGTAATACATGTCTTCAAGTTAAACCGAACTTTTATTTTGACAGGTTGCCGTGAATACCTTTACATTTCTGTGTATATGATATGATGATAGTTTCTCTCAAAAGAAACAGTAAAATGTTCATGAAGAAACTTTAGAGCAAAACGGCAGACACTAAAAATACAGCGAGCATCACACGCACTGTGTGGAGGAAACAAAACTGTGCGTCTGCACCATTCGCACGCACGGAGGCACGCAGAACATGAATGATTTATATTCAAATAGTCTTTTTGCTCAATATTTATATTAACATAACATGTAACCTGCACAGTTATTTCTAATAATTGTGATTCAGATAGGGATAGGGCGATATGACCAAAATCTCGACCTAAATCACGCTGTGAGTAATTTTATTTTACGGTAACAAAATGTATTACGATATAGTTATTTTTTACTTTTAATCATCGAAATTGTTGGATACCATAGATGTTTCATAATTTTAATCACCAGTGTCGTTTTCACAAAAAACTAGTACTAGCCTAAAATAAAAAAACTCGAGCTCATTGAAAACATGTAAACAACCAGAAATTAAATAAGAAAAAGAAACTAATTACAAGCAATTGGACAAAACTACAATAGAACAAAAAAAAATGCTACATACGTTGTATAAAGTAGTCAAATGTGTTAAAAAAACCCCTGCATATTCTTCACTGTGTAAATTAAATATATATTTCTTCTTATTAAAGTTACAAAAGTGATTTGGTCAAGAGCAGTGAGAGATTTTTCACTTTTGTTGTTTGATTAACATGAATGACAGACCACAGGAATATTAGACTGCTGTCACTTTAAGAGCTGCCCGGATACAATATACTGTTACACATTTTTTCTTTCTCTGCTGTTTACCTTAACTTCAGATGTAAATTACTGTGTTTTAGGATATTTGCAAAGACAGGCATTTTGACCTACAATTTTGTTTACCGTTTAAGGGCTATGAAGTGGCAAAAATAACTCAGTTCAGTACTTCTCTCTGACAGAGTGCGCATATCAAAATGAGTTCTCTTTCACTGCTGATTGTTTCAACAGCTTAAAATCATTTGCTCTTAAACTGCAATGCTTAAAAATGAATGCAAATGATACGTTTTCATGACCATGTAGCACAGCGACATCAGATGAACGTGTAATTACCATAGAGATGATGGTCCAGAATCTCTACCGGTTAATTGTTTACACTAGTATATCGCCCACCCTGACAGTCAGATGATTTAGTAATTACAATGAGCCTTCATTTATGAACACAGCATTTGCAATTGGACCAATTTCTGGCTAACTTAAAGGAACACACAAAAATTGACCAAAAAGGTAACAGTTTGCTCACAGAAAGAGCATTTTCTTTTAGTAAAAAAATGTTGTCCGCTTTGGAATTTTGCACGGTGAAATCAAATTGAACCTAGCAGGAATGAAACCTAACTCTTAATGGCTGTTCACACTTGGGTCCTTTAAGAAGAACCAGACTCAAACCAAAACATAAAACCAGTTCTCTGCATTCACATTTGTTCCTAGACTTGAAAATGGATTCACATCTCTTACTGGTAGGTCTACTTCAGTTGTGATCATGGTTTACTTCAGTTTTTGCTTTGGTTCTGAAGTTTCTTTTTGAGTTTTAATCAAAGTTTCTTAGAAAAACCAGTCACACTGTTACTTTTAAACTTGTAGTTTCTGAAGCTAAAGGCCTTAATTTAATGGCTAAAGGCCATTGATTTGCGGCAGCATTCCTGTCTGCCACTGGTTACAAAGCTCAACCGCTGCAAAAAGAAAACCAGGATGGAATGCTGTAATGAGACCTTTTAGCCATCATCATAATCTTGATAATTTGTTCGATTAATTGTGCAGCTCTATAAAGCATAAATATTCTGAATTACTCCTTAGTGACTCACCAACGTGGCGTCCAAAGTATTTTTAATTAAACAACCTGCATGGAATTAAGATCGTAAGTCAGTGTGACTCATGCAAAATAAAGAACTAATTTTGAACCGCAACCTCTAATTAAATGACAAAAATATTTATTTGGTATATATGGCTTGTGCACTTTATTATGCATGGATTGCCCCTGCAGTGAGTGATCTCTGTACTTGAACCAGACAGACAGGGACTCCTTCTTTATTTATTTATCCTCTCTTTGATATGAATTTATTTAATGTGGAAATGACACTGAAATGCTGCTGATGGCATGAACAACACTTTCGAAAAGTTTGCTGGACTGATTTTATTGCTGAGGGTTATGGGAAACTGTGTTAAGCAGGAGCTCAGGTCTGCGTCAGCACGCTTCTTGAAGGATCTCTGAAAGGGTCTGTCAGCTAAATATAGGGCGCTGTGGCACAGAATGCAATTGGGATTTCTTGGCGGCTGATTTTGTCTGCTCGCAGAGCCTAGAACATCTCAGATGAGGAATTATCACAGCACTGCGTATCTGGAGGTTGTCATTGCCACTGCAGGTGAACCGAATCAGCTGCATGTTTTCTGTCATGCGTTACGTCATTTCTGTGGTCAGGAGCGTGGAGGAGTGAAGCTGTCCATCATACTTTTTTATATTATAAAATAAAATATTTTGTATATTATAAAATAAAATGGGAAGCAGTTTTTAGAACTGCTAGAACTGCTACAAAATCTAACTTTTAAATGGTATGTGTAAATATAATATAATATAATATAATATAATATAATATAATATAATATAATCTTGTAATATTTCTTTAGCAGTAAATCAGCATATTGGAACATTGCTTTCACAAGAATAAATTATATTATAAAATAAAATGAGAAGCAGTTCTTTTAAATTGTAGTCATATTTTACAATATTAATGTTTTTACTGTATTTTTGATCTAATAAACGCAGCTTTAATAAGCAAAAGAGACTTTAAAAAACATTTGAATGTAATGTTTATAGTCTATATATAGTCTAAAATATTATTATTATTATTATTATTATTATTATTATTATTATTATTATTATTATTAATTAATAATAATAATAATAATAATAATAATAATAATAATAATAATAACATCAGTATTATAATAAAATACTGAGAAAAATAACTTGAAGGCCAAGCTAAAGTTTGTGCCAAATGTTGCAGTTGGCGATCTGACTACAACCAGTGTAATAATGCCAGCCTGTGAGCGAGTCGTGCAGGACTTCTGGGTGAACGTCATGTCAAGTAATTCATATTCATGAGTCAAGCTGAGTAGTTTTATAACGTGTCCCCCAGCTTTTCAGATGGTTCCAGCGCTCCCGCTTTGGACGGCTTCCAAGTACCCGCTTCAGTGCAAAAGAGGAACGTTCTAGTGACCCTGATGAAATGGGGGCGGCAAAGATGTTATGCATTCGCCCAAAGCGTGACACGTTTTGTCACCATCTTGAAGATGTCCTGAGACCTTCTGAAGTGGAATGGATTACACGTTGGCTGACACTCTTGAACCAAAAACGCATTGGACTGTAGTGCCAAGAGGGCTCTTTTAGACATCCTCGGGGCTCTTTGTTGTTATAGACTGGAGGCCAGACAATCTCAGGATGCCCTTTATTTCATATCCAAACAAACCCCATTCAGCTTTCTGCCATTTTTTTGATGTTTGGCTACTGGAGAACCAGAATGTGCATCATCCAAATAGATGGCTGATTTGGGCCTGCCGCTTCCAAAAGCAATTAAAGAGTTGGCGTAATAACAGACCCCCCCACTCCTGCCTGGAAGGCTGAGGCTGTCAGATCAAATCGCAATGAATGCATAATTGCGAATTTAAGTACCATTTGCAGAAGACGGCAAGCTAAAATTATCCCATTTGTCCCATGTTTTTTTCCATTTATTCGTTCTGTACTCAAAGTATACAGCCTAGAGGTGTGGTAAAGCCCCGTCATGCATGCGGTATGGGTAAATTTGGCCTGACATCTGTGTTCGTCACTGTTCTTTCTGTGCATGGGGTTCGGTCACACCCGGACCCCTTCTGTCAAGGTTTTTTGTCTTTTTGCAATGCGTCACGCCACGGGAGCTTAAGTCCTACGCTCTCTCGATACTTGTTGCATGGCTTAGATGAAATCAAATCAAGATTGTTTGCCACTTTGTTGTTTTTCGGCTGCGTAGTGAATTATTTGCTGTGGCTAATCCAAAGAAAAAAGGTGCAGAGTTTGTTATATAAAACTGTGAACAGTGGATTTTGTTTTGACTGGCAAACAGAAAGTTTCTGAACACAGAGTAGCCTAACACAACTGTATATCCTGGAAGCGCCTGTTCTGACGTGTTTTGACAGACGCTACACAACATGTTTCTTTTGTGATGTGCAGGATGTTTTTTTTTCTTCATGATAATCTTTTTCTTCATAATGGTACATCTCTTACACTCCTTCCAGAGACTTTTCATGCTGGAGGAGCTGCACTAGCCATTCCCTAGCTGTCATTTTTTTTTTTTTTTTTTTTTTTTAAATTTCATTTCTATTATTTATTTATTTTTTTTTTACCATTTTTAGTGTTAATTTTTTTCATATATAATATACTGTTATATATGAATCTTATCTTATGTTCTCTTCTTTAAATTTAAATGGCTTGTGTCTAGCCATTTATGATTTATTTATAATAATGTTTATGTAAATAATTTACATTTTTATTGTATTATAAATATACTTCAATATTAATGTTTAATATATGTATATATATTCAATATTAATGTTTATATATATATATTAGGGGTGCAACAATACAGTTAGTCCACGGTTCAATACGTACCTCGGTTTTCGTCCACAGTTTTCGGTTCGATTCGGTTCTGATATCTTGCCATTTTTTTTTTTTTTTTTTTTTTTTGCAACAAATTAACAAAATACTCCCGTAGACCTATGCACTCTGGAAAAGGCTTGGTGTAGTATATGTCTGCTTATTTTTTCTTTTGAGAGAGGTATTATTTTTTCAAATTTTACGCAAAATAGAATAGGTTTCATTCATACTGGACGCCAGAGGGCGCCCTTGTGCGTAAAATCCACATATGCGTCAAAGAAGTAGTGCTGATGATGTTCCGTTCCAGCTTCTCTAATATGGATAAAAGCATCGCTGTTGCTGTAACTGATTAAAACCAAAATATAACGTTAAACGTTTTGAATGATGAAATGTAAGGACAATAAACACTTGTCTGCATTAATATATGGCTTATCTGTGTTCTTCAAGCCATCATGTATTTTCATAAGCCAATGCTAATCGACATACATAAAATATGAGTATGGAATTTATTGTCTGCCTCATTCCGTGATGAGAATCCACATCAGATCACAAAGTTATTTCAAACACTGGACAAATGTTGTGAATTAAAAACAAGGTATAATGTTTTTTTTATAACTTTTGTTTTTATAACTTTTGTTGGGCAACAGGTTTAGAAAGGCTTATCATTGAATGTCATTAGAATGGAAGATGTTCTGCATGTGTTGCTTTTTCAAATACAACCGGGGAAGCGTTTCCTCATCTCAGCAATTGAAATCGCGGGCAAACATACAACAAATTCCGAGAGAAATAAAACAAGGAAATTATTTAAATGCCAAACCGAAAAACCGCAATTCACAAGCGCATATTGTGACATCCCTTATATATATATAATATATATATATATATATATATATATATATACTCATTATATTTTGTATTGTATATTGACAGTTCTAGGGCCCTATAAAATCATTTTTTTTTTTTCTTTTTTTTTTTTTCCAAAATTCCTGCTTTTTTTTTTTTTTTTTTTTTTTTTTGGTAGAATTCTGTTTTAATTTCTCTAGACTTTGTTTTAATAATTAAATTACATTTTGTTCATCAAAAAGCATGTGTAATTGTGAAACTTAAACAGTTTAACAGCAATTTATTAAAAGTTTAACACATTTTATTTTAAGGTCCTGTGAAATAAAATTTAATTTCTTTCTCAAATTCAGTTTTATTTTTTACCAAATTGTGTTTCCCATTGATTTTCTTGATTCCATTTTAATGATTTAAATTTAATAATCAAATGCATCTCTAATTAATTGATTGTATTAAAAAATTATGATTATTTTATTTATTTGTTTTTTTTTTTTCTTCATAAAAAGACTTTACATTTACATTTATTTACATTTTTCTGGTAAGTATTTTGTTTTCCAACTAAATGTTCCTTAGTGTTTTTTTTTTCATGTTTTTTTTTAATCATTATATTAAGTTGTATATTTCTGTCACAATTTCCTCAAGTTAAACCAAACTTTTATATTGACAGGTTGTTGTGATGAAGTGTAAGGTTCTGTTTGTGTATGACATGATGATAATTTTTCTCAAAAGAAACGGTAAAATGTTCTTGAAGTGACTCTTAGAGCAGTTCTAGTGATTTAATGCGTTCATGTACTCCTATTGAGGCAGCAGAGGCTAAAATCACTGCGAGCGTCACGTGCACTTCAGTATGTGTGTAATAAAATTGCCAACACACATTAATGTTCAAACAACATGTAAAAGTTAACTTTGCATCCGATGAACCCTTTAATATTCACAAACACTAGTCCATATCACGTTTTGATCTAAGTGTACTGACCTTTTTTTGATTTATCCAACCAAAATGTAGCAAATTCCGTGACATTCCATGCTATACAGTAAATTCCATTATTATGACTTGATTGCGAGATAGTATCCACGTTTTCTGTCCCTACATTCTATTAGGGTTGCAAATGGGTGGAAAATTTCTAGAAAACAGTCCAGGATTTTTTGGAAACTTCTGGAAAGTTTCGCCCTTTTGCAACCCTATGTTCTATTGATCCTGGTCTCTAGATATCTGCACCAGCGTCAGCCTTTAAAATACACTGTAGTGAACTTGGCTTCCAGTGTGAGCAGCCTGAAACAATTCACAGATCTCATCCCGAGTGAAACATTGTCTCTTGTGGAATCTACTAGGAATGAAACATCTTATTCTTGACTGAGCTAAAGTGTGTTAGTTTTTGTTCTTATCTGAATTTCTGTTTATCCCGTGATGACTCCCTTCCTCTCTCACATGCTCTCATCCAGTGAAAAGAATATCAGTGTCGCTCTTCATTCTATTGGGTTTGTGGCTTTCCATAAAGCTATCGCTCAGTCTCAGAGCGGTTTCTGTCTGTGTGTGTATATGTGTATATGTGTGTGTTAGGGCAGATTCAAGCGTGTAAGTGCTGTCGGGTTCCTCTGCAGGTCTCTGCACTTTCTGTAATTCATGGCCGGGGTCCTGTGATGAAGGAGAGATACTTGACAGAAAGGCTTTCCCTGCAACCCTAAATCACCAGCTCATATGAATAAAGGCTTCTATGCACGCACACACACCCACTAGGAGCCTCAGTCTGAGCCCTGGCCCTCTCTAACAGGGAAGGGCTTATGGGTGTAAACGTAAGACACTGGAGAAGCTGTAAAAGTCAGCTGCTGAGGGGAGTGGAAGCCCTCTCCTAATTCCCTGTGCAGTTTTAGAGCTTGTAAAAGCCTATTCTTTACTGGCCGAGCACAGACAGACCCATATCATACAAATTATACAGCCAATGCAGTTTTGTTTCATGAGTGTGGCTTCTTTAGTTTATTAAACATGCCTTACTTACAGTCCTTTTTATATATTGACCATCTGGGAAAGATTTGGTGATAAAATAAACATTTGCAATTAATTTTCTCAGAGCTCCAGTGAAACTGTACATTCAGTCTGGTCTGTTTTCATTAAAAATAAAAAGCGTGAAATACAAGACTGCATTTATTTAAACATTTCTATATTTTTGATTTCATATAATGTACTTTAGTGTATACATTTTTTTTTTTTTTTTTTTAATTAAAAACGAATTTATGATTTTAATTAAATATACAAATTAATTTAAATAAATGTTTTCATTTACTTTTGGTCTAAAATATATTCCGTTCTTTATCAACATGAAGTATGCCAGGGTTTCTCAATCTGGTGTTCATAAATGAACTACAAGCGGTTTGTGAGCTTTTCAAAGACTTTTTGAATTAATAAAAGCAGTATCATTTTAAAAAGACAAATTTAAGAAAGGAAAAAAGGAATTAAAAACATTAAATTCTGAATAATTTAGGGCATTTTATAAATTAAAAAATAAATAAATAAATAAAAAAATATATAATTTTTTTTTTTCATTTTTTTTATAGAATTTTTTTTTTATTTAATATATTTGTTTTTTCATATTTAAGTATAACAAATGTGACACAAAAGCCTATTATTATTTGATCAAAAATACAGTAAAATTGTTGAAAACAATAATATTGTGAAATATTAAAAAATACCTTTTAATACTAAAATTGTGTGAGAATCTGTGTGCCAAACATACACTACCAGTCAAAAGTTTTTGATTTTTCATGTTCTTTTTTTTTTTTTTTTTCTCTTCTGCTCACCAAGCCTGCATTTATTTGATCCAAAATACAGCAATAGCAGTAATATTGTGAGATATTTTTCTGTTTAAAATAACTGCTTTCTATTTTAATATATTTTAAAATGTCATTTATTCCTGTGGTTAAAGCTACATATTTAGCGTCATTACTTCAGTCTTCAGTGTCACATGATCCTTCAGAAATCATTCTAATATGCTGATTTGCTGAAAATTTTGCTTTAAATTGATCAAAAGATTTCTATTTCAGAATAATACTGTTCTTCTGAACTTTCTCTTTGTTAAAGAAACCTGAAAAAAAATTTCTCAGCTGTTTTCAACATAGTCCTATTAATAAATGTTTTTAAGCCGCAAATCAGAATATTAGAATGATTTCTGAAGGATCATGTGACTGGAGTAATGATGCTAAAAATTCAACTTTGAAATCACAGGAATAAATTTCATTTTTAAATGTATTCAAATTGGCCATTTTAATTTGTTGATAGAAGGGATCGCCATTAAATTTTTCAACACTTCTTTTTTCTCCCTTCTTCCTAAATATTTAGTTTTATTTGAAAACACGCTGCAGATGTATCAGTGTGTTGCAAGCACATTTTGACATGTTGACTTTAATGTTCTTGGAGCAGCAGCACAAGTTACAAACAGGCACAAATCTTGTGTTTTGAAAGGCCGCTTTCTCTTTTACTGCAGTTCCAGCACTGCAGAATCATTTAATCTTTCAACTGGCTCGGCTGATGTACGGCCAGCTCAAACCTAATATTTTCTTTGCTTAAGGTCATGGGGAGACTTTAATAATTAATGCGTCTGCTTCGTAAATATTTTTTCACCCCCTCAAGACCATCGGATCAGCATGTGGTGATGACTTTCAATTAGGAGCTGCATTCTCCAGTCAAATATCTTTGGGCTCGGACAGACTTTTTTTCGAAACCCTTCGGAGTTGATGTGTCAGAGATGAAGTGGGCGTCGGTTAATTAGTCAGCCAATGAGCTGAGACGCTGGAGTGAGTGTCATTTTGAGAGGCAGCTCTTTCAGGGGACCGTGGCGGCTCTGAGCTGCTGTCAGTTGCACTAATGCTGATAGTTGTGATTGATAGTTTGGTTGGAGTTATTTGTCAGCCTCCATCCCAAGATGTGACATTTTGGTATTTGGTTCTGATGCTGTCGAAGCATGAAGATAAGTGGGCTTCATTCTTTGCCTGCTGTTGGACTGATGCTCTTTTTACTCCACCAATTTAAAATATGCCTGAATTGCAACCTATCTGACATATTTCTGAGTTTATTTTATTTTTCCCAGATGCCTGTATTGTTTTATTCCTGAATTGAATTGAAAATAATTTTAATTTAAAATGCGTGAGTTCCAACCTATTTTATTTTATTTTATTTTTTACAATTGTAAAATTGCAACCTATTTTTTTTTTCCTTTTTTACAAATTTAAAATAATTTTTAAAGTTTAAGAGTTTATATGCTTAAATATGCTTGAATTGCAACCTATTTTATTTTCTGACATTATCTGACATATTCCTGTCACTTTTCTTTTCTTTTCTTTTCTTTTCTTTTCTTTTCTTTTCTTTTCTTTTCTTTTCTTTTCCCACATCCATATATTGCTGTATTCCTGAATTGAATTTAAAATAATTAGAATTTAAAATGTGAATTGCAGCCTATTTTATTTTATTTTTTACAAATTTAAAGTAATTTGAGTTTAAAATATGCGTCAATTGAAACCAATTTTATTTTCTGACATTATCTGACATATTTCACTCACTTCTATTTTATTTTACTTTTTTTTGTTTTGTTTTGTTTGTTTTTTTTTGTTTTTTTTTTCCCACATGCATGTTGTTGTATTCCTGAACTGAATTTAATAATAATTAATAAAGATTGTTATAATAATTAATAATTCGAATTTAAAATATGTGTCAATTGCAACCCAATTTATTTTCTGACATTATGTGACATATTTCTGAGTCACTCACTTCTGTCTTTATTTTATTTTATTTTATTTTATTCCCACATGCTTATATTGTTGTTATTATATATAATATTAATTATATATATATATATATATATATATATATATATATATATATATATATATATATATATATATATATATATATATATATATATATATATATATATATATATATATATATATAAAAAATATAATTATATAATATTGAATTGAATTACTTTTGTTCAGCTGAGCAAGAGCATAATTAATTCATAGGCATCTTCTCCAAAATCTCTTTTCCCAGCCTGCACTAGAAAATCAATCCCCATGAATCTAAATGTCAAATTTTTTTTTTTTTTTTTTTTTTTTTTTAAGCTGTGCAAAGCATGACTCACTAAAACTTTTCACCGCTAGTTCAGGACACTCCTGCCAATCAGCTTCCACTTCATTCCACACCTGTGTGAGACGTGACTGTATTCAGAAATCATTGACCACTTTCCATGCACATCATTTTATAATTATGGTCTATAGCAGGGGTGGCGAACGTCGGTCCTGGAGAGCCGCAGCCCTGCAGAGTTTTGCTTTAACCCTAATCAAACACACCTGAACAAGCTAATCAAGGTCTGAAGGCTTATAAAGAAGCTACAGACAGGTGAGTTTTATTAGGGTTGGAGCTGAACTCTGCAGGGCTGCGGCTCTCCAGGACTGGAGTTTGCCACCCCGGTCTATAGTTTTCTAGCTGTCCCATTTATTCTAAGAAGAGATTTCTAGATTTATTTTATTTTTTAATTTTATTTTTTACTCTGAAATGTTTTTTTGTAGTTATTGATGTATTGATTGTTGAATTTCATTGCATTCCATTGCATTGATCTCTCATTGGTTAAAATGATCTCAGGACTATCAAGGTTCCAGGACCTGATTGTCTTAAGCCAGAAAATGTATGTTCAGTCACCTAATCTTTATGAGTGTAATCCTTATGATTTAATGCACCTGTTCTCGAACTCTCACACAGGTTCATCTTTCTAAGGTGTTAGACTGATGGATGTCTGCTGTCATTGCTAGTGCCAGTGATGCTTGTGGGCATGAGAGAAATACATGGCTGCTGTGTGTGTGTGTGTGTGTGTGTGTGTGTGAGAGAGAGAGAGATAGGGAGAGAAAGGAATCTCTTTAATTTAAAAAGGAAAAAAAAAAAGACTTCTTTAGGGTGAATTGGACATAAAGACAATGTTTCTGCATACTCAGTGAACCGGGATAATGCTGAGGTAATGTTAACTTTTTTGGCATTTAAAAACCTGAAGTGCTGCATCTGGGCTTTGTTCAAACCCTAGTGAGCTGACTTGCTGTCAACTGCCTACATAGGGTATCATAAGTGGGCATAAACAACATCATCAAGCATCAGTTTGGATAAAATAATCCACATATTGGCTAAAAAGTCAATTTTTACTTTGTTTTGATCAGTGCTACTCTGTGTTAAATGTACAGTTATATTAAATAAATGTACGTTTGTAATTATAATTAAAATAAGTAATACATGAAATATTTGTAAAATTAATAACTATGTTTGTAAAACACAAACGTGTCCAGTTAGTTTTTATGTTCTGACAATTTTTATATGGTCAAAATAGTATAGAATTTTACAGTTGACTGTTTATATTATGAAAAATAAGTGATGTTAATCATGAATATTCATATTGGTGCACTTCTACTTTTTCTACTTTTCTACGTGACATACATTGAGATTATGCTCTGTGAAGCATGCATATGTGATACTTTAATAACAAGGTATCTACAAGGTGATAAACTAACATGTTAAGATTGTAGCATTTTTGTTTCATGTAGATGGGGAATATGTAGAACGCATTTGGTCTTGTATGAATACTGTTTGTTCTGATCTTCTGCTGTCAGAAGATGTGAAAGATAAAAAAGAAAACAAGTCATGCACACTTGAGACTGAGTGTTTATTTTCTCATATTGATTAGTGTGTCTGAGAGCTGTGGAGAGAGGCATGTTTTCTGCATTATGCTGAATGTGTGTTGATGTGCCTTGAGGGAAAACAAGCCGTTGAGCGCAGACTGATTGCTCACTAAATGCATATTTTCTAATTGATATTAATTGATTTAATGATCTGTGCATTTACACTCAGGGCTTTCCCTGTTCCACTTTAAAATGTTTTTGTTTTTGAACGTTAAAGAAGTCCACTTCCAAAACAAAGATTCACATATAATGTACTCACCTCCTTGTCATCCAAGATGTTCGTGTCTTTCTTTCTTCAGTCGTAAAGAAATTGTTTTTTGAGGAAAACATTTCAGGATTTTTCTCCATATAATGGACTAATATGGTGCCCCGATTTTGAACTTCCAAAATGCAGTTTAAATGCGGCTTCAAACGATCCCAGATGCGGTTGTAAACAATCCCAGCCTAGGAAGAAGGGTCTTATCTAGCGAAACGATTAGTTATTTTAATAAAAATAATACAATTTATATACTTTTTAATGCCAAACACTCGTCTGGTCTTACTCTTACTTGTCTTACTCTGTCGAAAAACTCCCATCTCTTGTTCTCCCTCAACTTCAAAATCATCCTATATTACTGTTTTACCTTTTTTGTTAAGGGTGTTTGATCTTCTTTGCATGTTCACTTTGCAAAGACTAAGTCGGTACTTCTGCAGTGATGTAGGATGATTTTGAAGTTATTTTTTAAGTTGAGGGAGAAAATACGATTGGAGATTTTTGACATGCCCTAACTGTCTTGAGCCAGAATACACAGAGTTCTGGGAGAGCAAGACGAGAAAAGCATTTGAGGTTAATATTTGAGGGTTTTTTTTCATGAAAATAACTAATCGTTTCACTAGATAAGACCCTTCTTCCTCGACTGGGATCGTTTACAGCCGCATTTAAACTGCATTTTGGAAGTTCAAAATCGGGGCACCATAGCAGTCCATTATATGGAGAAAAATGCTGAAATGTTTTCCTCAAAAAAACATAATTTCATTACGACTGAAGAAAGAAAGACATGAACATCTTGGATGACAAGGGGGTGGGTACATTATATGTGAATCTTTGTTTTGGAAGTGGACTTCTCCTTTAATGTTTTTTCACTTTTTATTATTTTGTTTTGTTTTTTATTTTATTTTATTTTATTTTATTTTATTTACTTGCATGTCATGTGACTAATAAGTGTGTTGCTGATTTATTGAATGATTAACTTTTTAATTAAAACAATTTCTTTTAGGTCAAAGAGGTTTGGCTGTCAATCAGTTATGCAAATGAATCATTATTTTGGAATTTTGAATCAGAATCAGTAGCTGTGTTGATCCAGCCGTTGTACATGTTTTGTTGTTGTGTTTTTTTTTTTTTTTGGGGGGGACCTGTCAGTGCTTTTCTCACACTTTCTGTCAGCATATTTCTCAGTCTGTCTGTGTCTCTATTTTTGTGCTGCTTCTGTGTTTGCCAGTCTACTGGGAAGTTTCTGTTCTTTGGATTTAAAAAGCAGCGAATAGCCACTGTCACTCCATCAGAGAGAAGGGCACCGCCGGGGGAAATGAACAAAAATCTTTCGTTCTTTGCTGGTCAGCAAATTGAAAGTGACATGAGTTTGTTGGTTTCAGCAGTTTGAGAAATTTAGCTGAAAACTGAACCGTTTAGACTTAAAATTGGTTGAGCTAAGATGTGGCCTGCTTTTAGTTAAATAAGGTTTAGTTGTAAATAATTGATTTTCAATTTTAAATAAAAGTTTTTATCGCAGTTAGACATTAGAATATTGTAATCTATTTTTTCTAAACACCAAAAAAAAAGGTAATGTCACTAACTGGAACTGTTGTTGTTGTTGTTGTTGTTGTTGTTGTTATTATTTTTAATCTTCTTTTAATAAATTGAAGGGTGAGTCAAAATTAATTTATTCGGAAGTGAATATTATACAACTAATATTAAGCTTAACTTCAACTGAGACCAGAATGTTTCTACTGATAACTTTAATTTCTTTAACTTGAATAATGACTTGAACTCTGGCTCTGCTCTGCTTGCATGAATAAACCACAGTGTTTCCTCAAGGTCATGCCAGTCTCTCAGTGAGAAACGCGTATTGAAGTAATGAAGGATGTGAGGGAGGCTGTCACTTGTCATGTTGAACTAGTGTTACGTTGGCACTACATGCACATCTTATTTGATGTACATTTCTATGCCTTGTAAACTTCAGCATTTGGATTTGTATTTATTCATTTGTATTTATTTATTTGCCTACCACCTTTCTTTGATTTTGGTGCAGATTTTATGGTGTAAAAATGGTAGCTTTTGGGTATTCAGTCATAAAAATGAAATGTGTGGTTTAACGCAGAATGTCACGGAATTTGTCAGCATTTGGAAGAATTGATCAAAAGTAGAAAAAGGAGTCCAGAAAAATGAAAACGGAATTTGGGAAAAAATAAACTGATTTCATAGGGTCTTAGCTAAAGATGTGCAGAAATTATGTGAATGACGAAGATCCCAACTGGAATTTTATCTGACCTCAGATCTGCGTGGGCCTCCTGATCAACAATATTATGCATTCCATGCTGTCATTTTCCAGAGAAAATATTGAGATGATATGGATGCAATGGAATTACAATTATTGCTATGTAAATTCCAGTTGTTATAGAAAAAGTCAAACCTTCTCTTCTCTTCTCTTCGCTTCGCTTCGCTTCCCTTCCCTTCCCTTCCCTTCCCTTAAATTACATTAGGAAATATATATTCTGATATATTCTATATTTCTGAATTTGGTTATTGATTGCAATTTTTTTTTTTTTTCTCTCTCTGATGCAACCCTCTACAATGGCAATAAATCACTCGCATATGCGACTAAATCTTTACTCTGGGTGACTTGATGTCTAACATTAGCCATTGGCTAATAAAATCTCAGGTTACATGTAAACGATATTCTTTGTTGTATTTTCCTGCCTAAATAACAGTTCATTTGTAATTTTTAGCTTTCAAGAACAAGCATAAGATATTGCCGGTTTCTCCTGTAGTGGGCGGAACTAATGCACAAACGGCAATCTCATTGGCTGGCACTGACCTATTATTGTCCTTGTTTTGATTTCAGCAAATCAGTTCGAGCGAACACAGACAATGTGATTAATATTCATGAACCCAGCAGCTCATTAATCCTTAGTGCATTTTATTTTATCCTTAGTGCTAGGGCTGCACAGTTAATCGAATTTCTAAACGTGATTACAATTACAGATGCCACAATTATGTAATTGTTTAAAGACGCAAAAAAAAAAAAAAAATCCACTTACGTTATTCTGATTGTGTGTTTTTCCTCGGTGTAAATGAGTTAGTTTAGTTTATTCATCCCTTAGGAAATTTAGCTTGCACAGGTGGCACACTTCACATTAACAGTAACAGTCGCACACACAAACATTCAAAAATGAAAATAAATATAAAATTTAAAAAAAATCATCAATTCAAATTCCAACACCTCAGATTCAGCGTGTTTACAGATGATTTAAAATAGAAATAGCAGTTGGTATAAATGAGTTCTTAAACCTTCTTGCTCTCCCCGCCTCTTGCTCTATATCTACACCCTGATGGGAGGACAACAAACTCTTTATGTAATGGATGAGATGGACAATTAATTCTCTCACAAGCTTTTTTGAGAACGCGTTCCTTAATGTTTTGGAGCAATATCTGTTCAACTCCAATCACCTTGGATGCAGTCTTAATCAGCTTAGTCAATCTGTTTCTACCAGATGAGCTAATACAATCAAACTGTACAAGAACACAGTAAGAAATGACAGATTCAATAAAACTCAGATAAAACAGTTTCATTAACACGATGCATACTTTAAAAGAATTCATTTTTCGTAAGATAAACAGATGTTGCTAGACCTTTTTACAGATGGCCTCGTTGTTAGCATCAAAATTTAGTTTATTATCAATCACTGTACCTAGTAAATTGTGATAATCACAATTAATAATCACAATTTCAACGGAATAATCGACAATTATGAATTTTGTCATAATCGTGCAGCCCTACTTAGTGCATTTTATATTATTTGTAGTAGAATTCATAGTATTATCCCTCAACTCTTTTTTTTTTTTTTTTTTTTTTTTTTTTTTTTTACAGAAAACCCAGTCATAAGGGTATTTTTTTTTTTTTTTTTTTTTTGAAATTGAGATTTATACATCATCTAAAAGCTGAATAAATTACCTTACCATTGATGTATGTTTGTTAAGATAGGACAATATTTGGTCAAGGGTGCAAAAAGATCTAAATATTGAGAAAATTGCCTTTAAAGTTGTCCAAATGGAGTTTTAAGAATTGCATATTACTAATCAAAAATTAACTTTTTTTATTTACGATTTCCTATATTTACGATAGGGAATTTACAAAATATCTGAACGGAACATGATCTTTACTTAATATCCTAATGATTTTTGGCATAAAAAAAAAACCTGATCATTTTAACCCATACAGTGTATTTTTGGCTATTGCTACAAATATACCCGTGCTGCTCAAGACTGGTTTTGTGGTCCAGGGTCACACATCTTAAGCACCAATCCTAGGTTCAGTTAAATTTACAAATATACATAGAGGGTTGTAATGACAAGTAAAAATGCTGACATGTTGGCAGAGCCAATGAAAATCTGGACTACAAGCCCGACGGGGCCAACAGAAGAAATATCCTTACTGCCCTGTCATCTTTATCTTCTCTTCCACCTCTTCTCCTCTCCCTCTCTCCAACACTCTCATCACTTTCTCATTCAGCTTTTTTTCCTCCTCTGCCCATATGAAGTGCATTTATCCTCTGGGATTGGGGGAGGGAAGCTGTCACAGGGTGAAATGCTTGGGCAAATGCAGCGTTCCATGTCAGAAAAGGCGCAACTCCAGGGATAAGTGTGTGTGTGTGTGTGTGTGTGTGACTTGTGCGCCATCTAAAGCCAACGATATGTCACCCACTTACTCTGCTTACGTAGTTTCGATAGGTTAAAACCCTACTACTCTATAATTAATCCTGAATGAAAGTCATATGTGTTTATTGAAGCGAAACAACTCGGCATGCGAATCCAGACATGCGCTGCAAAGTGCAAATGTTTCCAAAGAACAATCAGGCTTTTGTGTCTTTTGGCCCAAGTTTTTTTTTTCAGGACTTTGCTTTAGCTATTTCTGCCGCTGCCCTGGAAGCGAGCAGTCAGTCAATATTTAATTTCATGTTTTATTGAGATCAATACAACGTATTGACATCTCTGAGAGATTTTGCCTGTTGAATGGCTCGCAGGTGGAGGCTCAATAGACGCTCTGTGCCGTTTGAAGGAGAGCGCGATGGACTGGCCCAAAGTCGTTTAATAAAGCGCCTTTCATCTGGCTTTACTTTAGTACGACTGGGGATGGTTTTCACTCGGCCAAGTCGATGAAATTAAGTTCTGCCATCGTGGACTGATAAAATAAAGACCATAACGGATCGAGCCTTGAGTGGCGCATTTTTCTGTTGCCGATGTTTTATGAAAGCAACATGATAAAAGACATTGATGTTTAGTGAATGCTTATCATCATAATTGGGATAAACAGTTTTTTTTTTTTTTACAACAAATTATATGAAATATACGTGTAATACAAATAATCAAGGAGGAAATAAATGCACCACCATTCAAAAGTTTCGCCTCTTTTGCTCATCAAGGCTGCATTTATTTGATTAAAAATACAGCAAAAATTATGAAATATTATTACAATTTAAAATGGCTGCTTTCTTTATGAATATATTTTAAAATGTAATTTATTTCTGTGATGCAAAGCTGAATTTCCAGCATCATTACTTCAGTCTTCAGTGTCACATGATTCTTCCAAATTATTCTGGTATGCTGATTTTCTTCTCAAGAAACATTTCTTATCAAAGTTGAAAACTGTTGTTCTGCTTCATATTTTGTAGAAACTGTAGTGCATTGTTTCATAATTCTTTGAAAAAGAATAATTCTTTGTTTAAAAGAACAGCTTTTATATGAAATAGAAATATTTTATCTTTTTATCTTTATTTCTTTTTTTTTTTTTTTTTTTTTTTTTTTTTAAATTTAAAATCAGATGACTAATATTGCAATTTGGTACTGTTTAGTTGAAATATAAGATTTGGATATGGAAAGCCATTTGGAAATGGTTTGTGGGTCATTATGGAGGATGTGTTTTATAATGGCTGTCCTGTCTGACGTGTTACGGAGCATTTCATATATGTGATCCCTGATGGGAGAACAGCCCGTGGTGCTCTGCATCAAGGATCCCTGTCTTTTGCATCCTGAGGGGGGTTGGGAGAAGCAGAGAAACGGAGCACTGTCCTGGTTTTTAGCAGATTGCTGGCTGCCAGCTGCATTGACGTCTTTAGCTGTGGATTGTGGTGGGATGATGGACTGTTGGGCAAGAGGAGAGCAGGGCCTGTGTATAAGCTGCAGGAGATGTCCTGCGTCTTGTTTCTTTCACTTAGAAGCATCCATCATAGTTATATCACTATGATCTGCTGTCACTATGATCCATGTCTAAGTAGGCCTGAGCAATATTGCTGAATATTTGAAAAGTTAAATCAAGTGACATTATGCATGTCATTAGACTAGTTTGGCAGTCTTTGCTTGTTTTGTGGTTATGAGAATGTTAAAACTTACGAAGTGTCTCTTATTTAAAGGATTAGTTCACTCCAGAATGAAAAAGTCCTGATAAATTACCCACCCCCATGTCATCCAAGATGTTCATATCTTTCTTTCTTCAGTTAAGAAGAAATTAAGGTTTTTGAGGAAAACATCCCAGGATTTTTCTCCATATAGTGGACTTCAATGGGGATCAGCGGGTCGAAGGTCCAAATTGCAGTTTCAATGCAGCTTCAATAGGGCTCTACACGATCCCAGCCGAGGAATAAGGGTCTTATCTATTGACACGATCGGCCATTTTCTTATAGTTTATACAATTTATATACTTTTTAACCACAAATGTCCACAATACTGCATGTTGATATAGTCTCAGTTATTGTTTAATGACCTTATTATCACTCACAGGCAGGTTCTCACAGAAACTCTGTGCAATTTTGTCAAATTAGATTTGCACAATATCTGTAGAACCTTCTGCACTGCTTTCGGCTATTTACACTTGGTCACTTCATGCATTTTTATTAAAGGAGACCTATCATGGCCCTTTTTACAAGTCTCTGGTGTCCCCAGAACGTGTCTGTAAAGTTTCAGCTCAAAATACCCCACAGATCATTTACTATATCATTTTAAAGGGGTCCTATTATGTTCTTTTACAAAGTCTTGATTTTGTTTTGGGGGTGTACTCTAGTACATGCTCTCATGCTTGGTGCTTCTAAAAACCCATTATTTTTCACATCATTTTTAGAATACCTTTCTACCCAGCCTGGCACAAATGGCTCGATTACTTCCAGGTTTGATGAAGGCCCGCCTTCCGAAAAACGATACGTGTTGTGATTGGTTAGCTGTCCCAGTGCGATGTGATTGGCGAACAGCTTAGACTGTGTTTCAGTACTGCCACGCCCTTTGTCAAAGCAGCAAGTTATATATTATATAAAATATTATAGTTAAGGATATATTAAGATATAGTTGATGCTACAGTAGTGTTGGGTCCTATCGTCTGCCTGCGGGATCACCGATACATAATATTATTATGCTAATTTATTTCAGTATTTACATACTTAGTGTCATTGCCCGAAACCAGCTCCAGCATAAGGCTAAAAGCAGCCTAATGTTTTTAATACTTTAAGACTTTGTATTTAACATGACAACAAAAGAATAAAAACATTGTACGTTACTAATTATAATGCTTACATTTCCCAGCTACAGAAAATGAGCAAAGAACATCATCACTGATTAGCCTAGCCTAGTCTAGTGCAAGTTTATGCATTTTTAAAAACACTCACGTTATAAGTAAAGCTATCTACACTGTATGATGAATAAATCTTTTACCACACACTGTACACGTCTGCGAAGCGTTACGACTTCGACGTGGCCACCGGAGCTGATCGAGGCCACTCTAGTCAATGCTTGTGTTTATACAAGCCCCACCGCGGCTCGTTGAAGCGTCCCAGAAGCTGCTCCCTTAAAGTTAGGCTAATCCCCCGCCTTGTCCCACTCCCTAGCCGTTCGAATTTCCGTGGGCGGGGTTTATTTTAATGATATTCTAATGGGCTGCGTTGTGACATCACAGCACCCTTCCGGTGCTGTAGTCCACAGGAGCCGTTCGTTGTAGTTCTTGAAAAGGGATTTTTAAAAAACTAAATCTCTCTTTGGAGTGGACTTTGAGATTTGTAACTTTATAGATCTTTTTTTATGCCCAAACATACACACCACACACTGACTAAAATTCAAAAAGTGAAAAAGCATAATAGGGCCCCTTTAAAATGCCTATTTTGAGGGGAACAACGAACATGCTGTTTTCATGCATGTCTCTTTAAATGCAAATGAGCTTCTGCTCCCCGCCCCCTTTTTCAGAATAGGGCTGAGCCATTACAGCTTGTACGTCAGATACTCTGCCAAAAAAAAACCCTGTTTGGTTTTAATTATCATATCTATCACGCTGAAATCATGCGTTTCAAAGCCATGTCAGTTTAAACGTCTGATATAGGATTTTTTTACGCACACACATCCGAAGCACCTGCGCAAAAAGCGGCCGTCACATTCCATGTGAGTACTAACCAAGTACTCTTTCATGTCTTATTGCGCTTAAACGGTCAAATACACACATGTTTATGGGGGAAAAAAAAACAAAAAAAAACAGAGTTTACAAAATCGGTTATGTCTGTGAAGTTAAACAGCTGGGAAAGAAATTGCATGTTTATATTAGATCTGTGTGGTAGCTGAGTAATATACAGTTAATAAATCAATAAATCCACTGCTCTCCCATCTCCTCTGAGGCTGGGACTCTAAAAAGTGTGCTGTGCTTGTTAGTAAAGCCAACGACAAAACAGTTAGCATGCTTTGCTCGATTCTTTACGACTTGCTCATAGATTAAAGAAATGTTTAGAAGTGTAATGGCAGCTCAAAGCAGCGTGCTTCCCAAAAATCATGGACCATCTCAAAGAATTGTTTTTTTTTTTTCTTTTAACTGTTTCCTGAAAACATGACCTCCATCTGAACGCCTATGTCCCGTACAGAGCTGAGCCATGTGGAATACAGGTTTTTTTTTTTTTGAGAAGATCCAGATCATCTCCAGAGTCACGTCCGTTGTCTGAACTCCCAGCGCGAAGGTAGATCAGCACCAGATTACGCCGATGCTTTTCATTTATTCAGAATGTGCCATGCTGGAATAGTGAGCGTTGCTTCAGGCGGCCCAGGATGCAGCATAAGTGAATCGGTATGTGAGAGGAGGGCCTCTTGTTTGCAGCACAGCACACGCTATCGACACCGACAGCACACCTCTGCAATCCATTTACAACCCCGCACCCAATCGATCCCACTTTTACGTCGGCTTGTAGTTGCTCGGTGGTGAAGGCTGCTAGATTACACCCTGAATTCATTCATCTGCTGACGTCAGAGCTGCATGGACAGCAAGACTGCAGTAATGTCTATCACAAGGGTCTCCGTAAGCACACTAGCCCTAGCACAGCTGTCAGGCCCCGGGCCGGAGAATCAGTGGAGTTGCAGACTGCTAATGATGGCCTCTCAAGGGAAGAGATGGTCTGCGGTAATGAGTTTGTTGTCGATTCTGTTGTGTGGAGTCACTGTTGTCATTAAGTAAACTAATGTATTTATTTATGAAATAGTTTAATTAACACCAATTATTTTTATTCTAAATTTATTAATCTAAATAATTGTTTAGAATTGATTTTAAATGTATTTAAATGCACTGAAAGTAAAAATGAAAGTATGTATTAGTATTATTACTTTGATTTTATTTTATTTGCTTATTTAGTTGTTGTTATAAATTGTTTTATTTATTACATTTATGAATTATAAATGGTTTGTTAATTTAATAATAATAATAATGTAATTAATTTGATATTACTTAACATGAAAATATTTTTATTTATTTATTTTAGTAGTAGCAGTAGAAGTAAGTTATTTTTATTTATTTATTTATTTATTTATTTTTATTTTTTAATGTATTTATTTATGCATTAATTGTTTATTTTTTAAAGTAGTTTAACTAGTTATTTTTAATTAAATTTAATAAGCTAAAATAAATATTTTGATTGTATTTAAATACACTGAAGTAAATGATTATAAAAATAAAATGGGTTAGTATTATTGGTGTACTTGTGTTTATTTACCTTTTTTGATATATATTTTTATTTATTAATTATTATGGTTATTAATTATTAATTGTTTATTTATTAATAGTTTAATAATAATGCCATTTATTTGATAATATTAGTTTTATATAATAATATTTTTATTTTAGTAGTAAAATAATTTTTTTTCTGTATTTTATAAATGTGTGTTTTATTCATGCATGCATTTATTTGTTTATTTTTAAAAGTAGTTTAATTTTGGTTATTTTTATAAGTTTATTAATCTAAACAATAAATATTTAGATTTAAATACACTGAAGTAAATGATTATCAAAAATAAAATATCTATTAGTATTATTGGTTTACTTTTATTTACTTATTTTGAGATATATTTTTATTTATTAATTATTAATTGTTTATTTATTGATAGTTTAAATTTATTTGATTTTTTTTACATATAATATTTTTATTTTATTAGTAGCAGTAGAAGTTTTTTCTGTCTTGTAAATGTTTATTTACTTTAAGATTTTAGATTTTATTTAAATACATTTAAATACACTGAAGTAAAAATGAAAATATATTAATGTTTATTAATAGTTTAATAATAACAATATAATTATTTTGACATATAATTATTATTCTTTAGTTATTTTAGTAATAGCAGTAAAAGTAAGGTTTTTTTTTTTTCTGTCTTTTTGTAAATATTTGTGTATTTATGCATGCATGCTGTTACAGCAGTTAAGTAGAATGCTCAAGTGTTTTACGACATGCCATTATTGTATGATGGGTGCCTTTGGTATTGTTTGATGTTTGAAGTTTCCATAGGCGGTCTAAATGGCTCCTTGGAAGCGCACTGCATTGTGGTCTTTATAGATAATTCGCTAGAATTGCTTGTAATGTTTTTGTAATGTAACTGATCCTTAGCAATATGTAATTTGCAGCCACTATGAAAGGGGGATTAAGACCGACTGTCTGTCTTGGTAGGGTTCATTCTGAGTGCCATGCTTAACGTAATTGCACGTTATCATGCAAAAAGAAGCTTAGAGGAACCACCTCTATTCCTTTGCCACCTTTTTTTCCTTAAAGAGAGTAATCCATTGCATTCAAACAAAACGCCAGTGTTTCTTTTCAGTCGTTTCCATTTCACAGTTGGACGCTTGCTGGCCTGTTGTCTGCAAATTGGGAGCCTTTCTGAACAAGACTCTGGTTAATCACTTTTTGGTATAAATGATCCAGTTGACTGCATTATTGTACCTCGATGTGATGGCTGGATGGATGGGTGTGTTTGTTTGTATATATATTATCGTTTTATATACTTATGCTATATTTGTTTATTTGTTATTTTTGTTTTTGATTCATTCTATTTGTTTTTTATTGTTTTATTTATTGTTTACATTTTATTTCTTTGTTGTTTATTTGTTTTTTGTTTTTACATTGTTTACCACTGTTTTATTTATTTATTTATTTTTATTTATTTTTTTAAATAATTTTAGTTTTATTTATTATGGTTATTTACTTGTTTTTTTTATTTTTATTTCAGTTATTTTTATTAATTGTTATCTATTGATAATAACATGTATTTAGTTTGTTTATTATTATTATTATTATTAGTAGTAGTAGTAGTAGTAGTAGTTTCATTCCTTTTTTTCTTTCAGTCTTTGTAAATGGTTAAATGTTTCAATTTAGTAATAATTAGTTTTTTTTTGTTTAATTAATTTTTATTTATTTAATGTTTTGTTCTTATTTATCATTTTGTTCATTTATTTTTTGTTTAAGTTTTATTATTATTTATTATAGTTATCTTTTAGTTGTTTTCTTTATTCGTATTTAGTTTTTATATTATTAGTAGTTTCATTCCTTCATTCCTTTTTTTCAGTCTTTGAGTCTATGTAAATGATTAAATGTTTAAATTTTTTAAATTAGTTTTTTTTATTTCTTTATTTGTTGTTTTAATTTGATTTAATTTGTTTTTTTTTAAGTTCATTTTTTGTTGTTATATATCTATTATATAATTATATAGTGGTATTTATTTATTATTTTGTTTTTTGTTTTTATTATTGTTTTTTATATTTTATTATGTCATTTTTAAGTATTATTTATTGATAACTTATTGCATTTCATTTTCATATTATTAGTAGTAGCTTCATTCCTTTGTTAATTTTTTCGGTATTTGAGTCTTTGTAAATTATTAATTGTTTCAATTTATTTATTTTTATTAATTTGTTTTTTGTTTTGTTTATTTGTTTTATTCATTTTATTTGTTGTTTCTAATAATTATTTATTGATGATGATAATTTTTGTTCTTACATATCATTTTTTATTTTTTGTTCTTTTTGTTTTTATTATTGTTTTTTAATTTTATTTTGTTGTTTTCTTAATTGTTAGTTATTGATAACTTAATTAATTTATTATATTTATTTATCATTTTATTTTAATAATTTTTTTGTTCTTGTTTTCTTCTTTATTTGTTTTGCTTTTTGTTTTGTTTTTTTATGGTTTCTTTTCTTATTTTATTTAATTTTTTATTAATTGTTATTTATTGATTTATTTTTCATATTAGTAGTAGTTCCATTCCTTCATTCATTTTTTTTTTTTTGTAAATGATAAAATGTTTCCTTTTTTATGTATTTGTTTATTTTTTGCAAGAGGGCGTCAAGGGTTTCGTTTAGTCACTAAACAGAGGTGGAGCTTGAGCGGCTTTCAGCTACAACACATCGGCTAATTGCCTTCCATCTGGATGTTTCTTCGTTTAGGGTTTTCTGTATTCAGAAATAAACTTCCCTTTTCCATAACACCACCCTAATTTGCCTCAACTTGCCAAACCGATCCAAATCACACAGCTTCAGCTCCCATTCAATGCGAAATCCTCAATCCCACACCTCTTAGCATGTGTCTTTTTAATAAATCCCCCCAGGTTCCTTTAATGACATTGTCTTGTTAAATCAGATTGATGTTTACTTCAATGTGGAGCTTGTCATCTCTTCTTTAAGACCCCCATTCCCGGTGGTACATTACCGCTCCCCCTGCTGATTAACAGGTTCAAACTTTTCGCCGGAGCCAATTTGGGTGACAGAGCTGTTACTTGAACCTCCCCAAAATAGAGACCGCGTGGAGCGCGATGAATTTTAATCAAGCCTTAGCTCAATTAGACGCCCCAAACGGCCGCCTCGGCATGAATATGAAATTGCCCTCAGCCTCGTAGATCATCAGCTACAACAATCAAAATTGATCTTGCTCATTACCAAAGGGTTCAGGCACAGATCAAAGGCTTGATACTTCTCAAACAGTCATCAACGCTCATTGAATCCGCGGCCGTTGCCCCCGCAGCCATGATGTCATCGATTTTCCCATTCGGTCAGCGGGAAAAAAGGGCTGATCCATTAGCGGCATGCAGAGGGGCCGTCTCCATCTGACTGAAATGTAATTTTGACAGAGCGAGATCCTGTCAGATTTCCCCTTGCTGTTGTGGCGGCCCAGCTGAAGCTGGCCCCCTGGCCCCCGGGTCTGCGGCTCAGGGAAAATTGAGTGCACTCCTGCAGAATTCAATATGACATGCTGGAAATAATGGGCTCCTGTCGCACAGATATCCATCAGACAGACCTGGACCCTTGTAGACATTCAGGTGCAATAAATAATAAATCATGTTTGGACGGTATTAATAAGGTCGCTTGAGAGATGGCCATTGATTTGGTGACTGCACGGCTTTCTAGCTAGAGTGCTGACGTGTCTGACG
Source organism: Cirrhinus mrigala (assembly GCA_036247105.1). Classification (NCBI taxonomy): domain Eukaryota; kingdom Metazoa; phylum Chordata; class Actinopteri; order Cypriniformes; family Cyprinidae; genus Cirrhinus; species Cirrhinus mrigala. The sequence continues at coordinate 29,016,786 of CM070015.1, forward strand.
GCCGTTACGGAAAAATATCAGATTTCCTTAGGTTTTGGATGCTTTGAAACTGATGACTGGTACCTTTTAAACTAGATCACTGAGTTAGATCACTTAAAAAAAAAAAAAAAAATGGTCATTTTCTCACCCTCATGTCGTTTTACACGTGGAGGACTTTTTCTTTTGTGGAAAAAATGTTCCAAAACTTTTTTTGTGATGAATGAATGGGAACTATATATATATATATATATATATATATATATATATATATATATATATATATATATACATACACATATATATATATATATATATATATATATATATATATATATATATATATATATATATATATATATATATATATATATTTGCAATTACTGGGATCTGGTGCTTTCGAACACAAAATAAATGTAAAAAATAAAATAAAATGTACTTAATAAAAATTTATTAAATAAATAAAATTACAAAATTAAAAACTTAAAATATTAATTTAAAAATAGTTTGTATCACTCATACATTATTTTATTTTTTATGTGTATGGGTATTTTTTGGGTAAAGAGTAAAGAATTTTATTAGACGTTTCCTGAAATATGTTTGTGAAATATGCTGTAAAATAAAATGGAAAAAAGTTAAATAATTAAAAGTGGGAACTGGTGCTTTCAAGCATTAAAATAAAATATATATTTTTGCAATGAATTGGAACTGGTGTTTTCAAGGATAAAATAAAATGTAATAAAATGTACAAAATAAAATAACTAAAAACAAGCACAATAATAAATACCTGTTCCAAAAAATTTTTGCAATGAATGGGAACTGGTGCTTTCAAGCATAAAATAAAATAAATAAATAAGTAAAGTAAAGTAAAGTAAAGTAAAAAAGGCATTATTTTATTAAATGTGCTTATTTGCACAACTTTCCAGAACAGAAGTCACAACATTCCAAGTCAGGAAGTAAAAATAGTTTTTTTGAAAGTTTGATATCGCCTTTTATTATTCCATAAATCAGAAAATACGACCAGTAAAAACATGTTTTTGGAATAAATTGTTATATAAATCATGCAAATGATACATTAGTAGATAGGAATGAAAGTGTGGTGTACCTGCTGCTGAAGTGGAGATGTTGGACTCATTTTGAGTGAACTTACTGTAATTAACACCCACAGATGCAAAAAGATAATGTGCAATAAAATAAACACTTAAAAGTGCTTTGAGGATTATTTCTTTTCACTAGTCTAAAACAACACATTTTAAAATCCAAATAGCGCCCAAACTCAAAATTGACCATTGTGTGAAAAAACCTGTAGTGTCTTTCCTTAAACAGATACAGTAATTAGCAGATAAAGGCATTAGTTGTCTAAATGCAAATTATCAACTGTGTTTACGTTAATGAGGATGATGATGGTGATCGTTTCACAGTGCCACATGAGAGAGTGCGGTAATTGTGCGAGCTGTTTTGGTATGCAGATGCAGCGACGCCGTGGACCTCCTTGTTTCTTTTACCCAGGCGACTGCAGTGTGTCTTTCTGCTGAGTCGGCTGCTCTCCTTTGGTGGTTTAAGACTCATTAGGCCTGTAATGTCTTAATTCTGTCCGCTCTACAAAGCCGTATACTGACATCCCCTATATTTTACCTCCTGAAATGCATCACACAATTGATGCCTGTTGGGTTAAGAAGCTAATTGACTGACATCGACCCTTTTTTCATTGGCGGAGTTGGTCGAATTTGAAGCAATTTGCTGTCGTTTTAACAATGAGGGACTGGAAAACACACAAGCATGCTCATAGGGGCTTTTGGAAGCACTTAGTTCTTTTTTTATTTCTGGGAAAGCTGTATTTTAAAGCGTCTGCAGCGCCGAGAGCGCATTTTGACTGCAGGGGTATTTATATTATCGGATATTTATTCGGTCAGGCGGGAGCTAAATTACACAATCTCATGCATTCCTGTGTAACGCCGGAAAATGCGCTGATTCTCTGGATGTTATTAGCAGTTTATTTTTGTATAAAAGGACTTTGTGTGTTTCCAGAAAATGTTTTTTTGTTATGAAGCATGCAGAGTATTTCAGGACAAAACCACATTCTGTTGAGCTGATGTGAACGGCAGATGCTGTGGTTTTGAGGACAGACTGACCGCACGGGTGAACGGAGTGTCAGTGTCGACCACAGTCGGCGATCACTCTGTTACTGCGGTCGAATGTCTGAAAAGGGATGTTAACGGTAGAAACTCTGGTGAAAGTGCCACATGTTACCTTAAGTGGAGTTGAGTAGGTTGGGGTAATTTACTATATCAAATGTAAAGGCATATTTCACCCAGAAAAGTTGTTCCAAACCCGAATTTCTTTCTTCTGCTGAACACAAAAGATGATATTTTGATGTGAATGTGTGTAACCAAACACTTCATGGTCCTCATTGACTTGCATAGTATTTTTCAATGTCAGTGGGGACCAGCAACTTTTAATATAGCTAAAACAAAATGTAAAAAAGCAGTCTTTATTGATTCACTGAGTCATCACTCAATTCAGTTTGGAATTGATTTGGGCTGAAACAGTTTCTCAGAAATGAATCAGACCACTTGTAATGTCATTTTTGTGACTGAAGTTTAAATCAGAAATACTGTTAAATCTTTTATTGACACTTTTTTTAATTAAAAATATTAAATGTTTATTGACACTGTCATACTTGTGATTTTGCAATTACTGAAATACTGAAATATTATGGACAATTTGCCCACAGAATATTGCTTAATCATTTTAGATATTTTATTTCGATTATTTTATTAATTAACTTTATATTAGTGAATGCTAGTATAGAGAAGGTGCACAAAGTCGTTCACATAAATATAAAAAAACCAAACAAAATAATGCAATAAACATTAATGTAGCAGCATTAAATGTTACATAAAACCCTATAATACATAACTGATTTAGATCAAAACATAATTATTTAAATGAGGAAAAAAAATCACACAGGGAATTCTGTGAAGATGAGATGTTTTTCACTGTAAATTGTTGGATGACTTGTAATTTTTCTGTAATTTTTGTTTGCTGTAAAATTGTGTCCCGTTCAATATATTACAGTTTTTGACTGTATATAGTAAGGGAACTTACATAACCAACTAACAGGGTATTTTAGTTAATTGTTGTTATTTATTTATTTATTTATTTATTTATTTATTTATTTATTTATTTATTTATTTTTTCATTCATTCATTTTTTTTATTTATTTATTTTTTTTGTTTTATGCATTATTTAGTATAGATTACTTTGTTTACTTTTTATTACTGCTTTAATATATATATTTTTTTTATTGTTGTTTTTTTATTAATTGTTATTTATTGATAATTTAATTTTTTTTAGTTTTCATATTATTAGTAGTAGTTTTATTTCTTCGTTCATGTATTCAGCTTTGTACCCATAACTGATTAAAAAAAAATTTTATAAAATAAAAAAAAAACAACAACTATTATTTAAATAAGAAAATGTATGAATATGTTTTCACTGTACATTATGAGATGGCTTGTTCTTTGTCTTTTTATTTTTTTTTTTTGGCTGTACAGTAAGGAAACTTACCATTAACCAACAGGGCATTTTAGTAATGTGTTGTTGTTGATTTATTTATTGTTCATATATATATATTATATATTATATTATAATTATATATTATATTATATATTATATATATTATATAGTTTGTTTATTGTCTTTTTTTATTGTTTTAATTTTTATTATTTTATTGTTGTTTTTTAATAATTGTAATTAATTTATTTTTAGTTTTCATATTATTAGTAGTAGTTTTATTCCTTCCTTCATTTATTCAGTCTTTGTACCCATAACTGATAAGAAAAAAAAAAAAAAGAAGAAACCATGTCCCATTTGATTTATTACAGTTTTTGACTGTACACTAAGGAAACTTACCGTTAACCAGTTACCAGGGTAATATTTTAGTTTAGGGGCCAATTCTCACTATTAACTAGTTGTTTGTTAGCATGCATATTACTAAAATATTGGGTGTTTATTAGCATTTATATAGCACAGATTAATGCATTATCTGCATGACCATATTTTAAGTCCCTTAACCCTACTCCATACCTTAACTTAAACTACCTTACTTACTACTAATAAGCAGCAAATTAAGAGTTTGTTGAGGGAAAAGTCATAATTAAAAGAATAGTTCACCCAAAAATGAAAATTGTGTCATTAATTGTTCACCCTCATGCCATTTCAAACCCATTTCAAAGATCTTCAGAACACAAATTAAGATATTTTTGATGAAATCTGAGAGCTTTCTGACTCTGCATAAACAGCAGCACAACTAACATGTTCAAATCTCAGAAAGGTAGTAAGGACATTAAAATAGTCCATGTGACATCAGTGGTTCAACCGAAATATTGTGAAGCTATGAGAATATTTTTTGTGTGCAAAGAAAACAAAAATAACGACTTCCAAAGATTAATGAAGGTCTTACGGGTTTGGAACAACATGTGGGTGAGTAATTAATGACAGAATTTTCATTTTTGGGGGAACTAATCCTTTAAATACAGTGAAGGGTTGGTTGTTTTTGTTGTGTGTTGATATCTGTAGCTCAACATTCTGATTGGCTGATATGTTTAGGCTCTAGTTGTGCACGATCTTGTCCATCTTTCTCCTTTTGGCACCCTACCTCTTATTCTTTCTCTTCGTCTGCACTGTAACCGTTCCCGGAGGAATAACCTCTAGCCTGATTCCCATGTGCAACCTTATCCAGATCCTGACTGAACCTTTGGCCTCCGGCCTACACGTTGTTTGTTGCCTCCACCTGAACACCCCAGAACAGGTACTGCCCATAACCTGATCCAGCCTTTGTTTTTTGCTCTGTCTCAAAACACATCTATTATTCGCTCGCTGACAAGTATTTGGGCAGTAATCCATGCCAGCTGCTAAACCAAGTCTGTCTTTCTCTATTTCAACTATTGATGTTTCACAATAAGTTGTCTATCTGGAAAACCGAGCTGTTAAGTTTCGCTTTGCTGTGTTGCATTGAAGCAGAAAATAAGGCTGCCAGTTCAGCACCTTTTTTGGGATTCAGTAGTGCTGTGTGGTATGTGGATTATTTAATTTGTTCAATAATTATTTTGTTGATTTATATAAAAATAAGTAGCAATCTCTCCATATAATGGACTTCTATGGTGCTCGTGAGTTAGAACTTCCAAAATGCACTTTAAGTGCAGCTTCAAAGAGCTCTAAAAGATCCCAACTGAGGAAGAAGGGTCTTATCTAGCGAAACGATGTTATTTTCTAAAAAAAAAAAAAAAAAATTACAATTTATATACCACAAACACTCGTCTTGGTCTAGCTCTGCGTGAACTCTGTGTATTCCTGTTTATGACATAGGGTATGTCGAAAAACTCCAATCTCTTTTTCTCATCCAACTTCAAAATCGCCCTGCATTGCTGCAGATGAATCGACCCAGTCTTTACAAAATGAACATGCAAAGATTATCAAACGCCCTTTACAAAGAAAGGTAAAACAGCGGTGCAGGATGCTTTTGAAGTTGGAGTTGTTCTGGAAGTGAAATACTCCTTTAAAGTTGTCATACTTTGCTTTTAAGTTTCATAATAATTATATTTGACATGCTATTTTAGGCACTTGACTCAGGTTTTTTTTTTAGTTTTTAACACCTTTAAATAGGTATTTTAATGTGAAGATAAACATAAAATGTTGCTATTTATTATAGTGGTTGTTTTTGTTTTTACTTTCATTTTCTATTATTTTTATTTTTTGTTATAATGATATATAATTAGATATGATTATTATACCACTAATTTAGTAGCATTGAAATCTGTATAATATGTACTATGTATGTATGTATGTGTGTGTGTGTGTGTGTGTGTGTATATATATATATATATATATATACATATATTTATTTATTTTTATTCATTTATTTTTTTCATTTTTATTTATTTTTATTTAAACACTATTTTGTGCCAAGTCCTATTTTTGGTATTCAACTCATTTATTAGATCTTATGTCAAGAAAACACATCTGCTAAAAATTAAGTATGTTACTATTTATTATAGTTTTTTTTGTTTTACTTTAATTGTCTATTTTTATATATATATATATATATATATATTCTTTTACTCCAGTCTTCAGCGTCACATTATCCTTCAAAAATCTTTCTAATGTGCCGATTTATTACACAACAGTTGTGCTGCCATTTTTTTTTTTTTTGTTTTTTTTTTTTGGAACCTGTGATTCTTTCTTTTTCTGAATTCTCTGATGAATAACAAGTTAAAATGTACAGCATTTATTGAAAATATAAATATTTTCTAACAATGTAAATCTATGATATCACTTTTTATTAATTAACAATTAATAATTAACAATCCTTGGTGAATAAACGTATTAATGTCTTTCAAAAAAAAAAAAGAAAAAAAAAAAAAAAGAAAAATTTACTGACCCCAAACTTTTGAGCAGTAGTGTATGTTGTTAGATATAGCTTTCTACCTTTTTATTTTAAATAAATGCTGTTCTTTTTAACCTTTTATTGATCAAAGAATCCTGAAAAAATTATCACAGGTTCCAAAAAAAAAAATTTAAGCAGCACAACTGTTTTCAACATTGATAATAAATCAGCATATTATTATGCATAGGATTATTTCTGAAGGATCATGTGACACTTAAGACTGGAGTAACAGCTGATGAAAATTCAGCTTTGCATCACAGGAATAAATTATATTTTAAAGTATAGCAAAATAAAAAACATAATTTTATATTGTAATAACATTTTGCAATATTACTGTTTCTTTTCTGTATTTTTGATCAAATAAGCCTTGACGAGCATAAGAAACGTCTTTAAAAACCATTAAAAATCTTACTGATCCCAAACTTTTGAGTGGCAGTCTATATAGCATTGAAATCTATTTGTCTACAGTGACTTTTGCTTCAAGTAATTTCAGAATTATGTAAAATCTGTTTAAAAAACGTATTGGAAAAAGGAAAAAAAAAAAAAAAAATATATATATATATATATATATATATATATATATATATATATATATATATATATATATATATATATATATATATATATATATATGTATGTACTGGTTTGCCCCCAGCCCTGGTTTTGGTATTAAACTGTCATACAACTGGTCATGTAATAGATCTCATGTTAAGAAAACACATTGTAGTGAAAAGGAGCAGGTAATAAAAGACATCAGAGGGAAGTTATGTTTTTGAAAGGTGGTATATTTACAGTCTGCATACACCTGCCTTTCTTCTTTATCCTGAGCCGCCTAATTGAACTATGTTGTCAGTCTCCTTTGGCGGGATATGCTTCCTATTTTTAGACCTCCATTTCAGGGTGGCAGTGATGTCATCTATTTTGAAACCTCTATTGAGTTTTCTTTCCTTAGCTCTCAGGGCTGTATTTATGATAACAAAGAGGGGCAGTCACTCTTTTGACAGCCTTTCTTAACGCTACGGATGGTGGGGGGAACCAATTTTCACTATAAACTACAGTCTGAGGCCTTTAAAGATTGCAGTTTGCTTTGTAAAACACTGTCTCATGCCAACAAGTCCACTTGCCAGGAAGAACTCAACCTTGATGCTTATGTAATGACATCAGTGAGATAAAATTTTCAAAACATGCCCTAGTTAGTGTCACTTGAAAGATGCCACCCGCCGTTTCTGTTCGTCTGCTTGATTTAAAAAAAAAAAAAAAAAAAAAAAAAGTCTTGCATCAGATGGTTTTTCAAGACTGAAATAAGACAGCTGTTTTCATCATTAATAATAATAAATGTTTCTTAGGCAGCAAATCAGCATATTAGAATGATTTCTGAAGGATCATGTGACACCGAAGACTGGAGTAATGATGCTGAAAAATTAGCTTTGCATCACAGGAATAAATTAGATTATACAATATATTCAAATAGAAAATAGTCAATTTAAATTGTAATAATATTTCACAATATTACTGCTTTTACTGCATTTTGAATCAAATAACTGCTTTGATTTTTAAGAAAAATAATAATATTAATTCATGTATTAAAAATGAATTTAAAATATTTAATGCATTAAAAGGGATTAAAACATTGTTGCAAACTTTTTGACCGGTAATGTATTTACATGTCTATGTGTGTGTCTGTAAAATGTAATGTAATATCTTTATTTGTGAAGAATAACTGAAGTTTACTTGAAGCTTCCCCTAGTTGTATGTGGAAGCAGATAGGAGGTGTTTAGACAATGATTGTTAAGTGTAAATGAACTCTAAAAACGTGTGACATCTGGGTTTGGGGGAATTTCTCCATTTATGGTGCTTATTTCTCTCACAGAGTCCTTTCAGTTTAGATTTGTTCTTAGGATCAGGATCGGTAGAGAGAACCACTTTAGCTCTGGCCTGATGTTTTATTCGTCTTTGTGTTTTAGGAAGAAGTGGAGACTCACAGCAGGAAGATCTTGTTCAAGGCTGTAAGAGATTGGAGCAACATCCGCTGCTTTATAATAGCAGGTAAGTGAATCTGCAGTGAACACAGAGGTTTTTCACATGCGGTGAAAAGAAAAAGAGCTAGAAGACTGATGGTAGGATGCGGCAAATTAAATCTTGTGCAAAACAAACTGTTGCTTTGTGCTTGTTGCTGATGTGTTGGGTTTTGTTGGGCTTTAGCAGAACTGCAGACACTTGTGCTAAGCGAAATATCGAATTGTGACCATTGCTGTGATTTTAATGCAGTGTGTTTTTCTCCATTGTCACGATCGCTCCTTGTCTTGTGACTCACAAGTGTGAGACTGATAAGGCAGATGTTTTAGTGTCTGCTGACCTCAGGAGCAAAAATCTGTTGGTAAATTTCCATGAATCTGCTCAGAATGTCTGTTTTGATGAAAATAGTTCATGAATTGTTGACATTGGCTCAGTTGTTTGAGGAAGTACTTGTGTGGCATTTTTAGATGAGATTTTGTGATGTTTTTGAAAGAAGTCTCTTGTTTACCAAGGCTTCATTTATTTGTTCAAAAATATAATAAAAACAGTAATACTGTGAAATATTATTACAATTTAAAATAGACACATTCTGTTTGAATATATAGCAAAACATAATTTATTCCTGTGATGCAAAGCTGAATTTTCAGCAACATGATCCTTCAGAAATCATTCTAATATGCTGATTTGCTGCTCAAGAAACACTTCTTATTCTTATAAATGTTAAACATTTGTGCTGTTTTTTTTTCCCCCAAGAATCTTTGATTTAATAGAAAGTTCAAAAGAACAGAATTTATAAATTTGTAATTTCAAATTGTAATTATATTTTAGAATATAGCAGTTTTTACTGCTTTTTAAATCAAATAAATGCAGCTTTGATTATAAAAAAATAATTAATGCATTAAAAAAATCATTAAAAATGTATTTTAAATATTTAGTGCATTTAAAAAAAAAGTTTTATTGTATTTTATAGTATTAATTTTTTATTAACTTTTTGAGTGGTAGTATTTATGCTATAAATATTATAAATATTTTTTGTAATGTTCAGTCAGTGCATGATGAATGCCTTGATTTTTTTTTTTTTTTTTTCCCTGTGTTTGCTGGATTTTACTCTTTTGTTTTGTTTTCTAATTGGTTGAAACGATTTTTCATTTTATGACAGGATCTGTTAAGCCATTTAAGGAACAAAATTTCCTCTTTTTTGTTAAATCATCATGATCATTTCTCAGTTTGGGACAGGACATATTCTGTTAAACCATTTAAAGAGTAAAATTACCTTCTTTTTTTTTTTTTTTTTTTTTTTTTTTTTTAAACCCATCACCAAGTCACAGTCGGTTCTCTGATTTAAATTGGAAGGGCTGTGGAAAATTACATTATTACTCCTGTCTTGGTAATATGACTCAGCTTTTTAAGAATTTAAGAGTTGCATTAATTTATTTAACAAAGGAGATATGAAAATAGCCTTTGTGATAGGTTTCCATGACTTGTCAGAAGAGACATACGGCAGCCTCAGAGATGAAATTACATTGGCCTGGATTCATTACCTTTTTCTTTTCAATTCTGATGACTTGTCAAGTTCTGTTATTGACGCCAGTTACCATTCAAACTGTATACACTTTAAGGCTGTAATGGCACTGATTTGCTAATTATTTCAGTTTGTTTTGATTTGTGTTATATGATCACTTGTTTGCACTGTTCATGCACTTTTTCCCCTCATATTTGCATCTTTAGCTGTTACAGGTTACTGTACAAAGCTGATAGAATGATAAGGGCTCATTAGTTGACAAGAAGAGGCTTGGTTGACCAAAAATGCGTGCTATCCAAGTGTTTGTGCGGAACCTGAACAGTAGCGCGCTCACTGCATGACTTAATATACTCTGTCATTTTTGTTCATACAGATAAAAGTAATGCATCTTTCGAATCTGTAAAGAACCTACATTTGTTTGTGCACTTACAATAACAACAAAACATTGTGCTTTTGTAAAATAATGAAAGCAAACAGGATGCTCTTTCTGCCATCTCGGTCTCTGTGAACTTGAGCGCGAAACTTCGAAACTCGGTGTATACTTGCCTTATAGACATGAAAAATGTATGTACAGAAAGTGGAATGTCTACTTTTAAATGAACCAATTAAAATAGAAAACAAATATTCTCAGATTGATATCCATATGAAACACACATACAGGTGCATCACTACTGCAAAGATGACAGGTCAGCGTTGTCAACATCATCTCTTAAACCGAAAACAAAGCAAGCGCTAGTTAATCAGTAAGTTGTTAAAACATTAATGCAGTCTTGTTGTTTTTCCCAGACACATTCATAATTATTATATCTGCCGGCGCGCAGATTAGGCTATGTAGGAAATTAAAGGCTCATTATTATGACTTATATGGTTTAATAAACATGCGACTAATAATCGACTAATGCTTAAAATGAGCGACGACTAGTCGACAAGAAAAATCTTTAGTCGAGTTATCACGATTGCTCGATACAGTTTGTTAAAAAAAAAATAAAATAAAAACCCTCGACTGCAGCTTGTGATGTCGGAAAACCGGCAAAATACCGGAAGTGGGGCATTCTGTGAATGAGAATCCATGAAACGCATTATTAGATCGTTTTCCATATAAGCGTAATACTGTAGTGAATTTACAAACGCTACTATTCAATTAAATAAATACATGCAATGCAGATTTAATATATTTGCTTGAATTATTTACATGCGTGTAGCTGCGTCTCCGTTCACAGTAAATGCTGCTCCGCACAAACAGTTATCATTTACATGTGTGGATCATCTCAAACTCCATCTGTGCATATTGTCGTAAGTTTGTTTATTATAACGTTTATCTGGGAACACAACGCGTGCCAATTCATCAGATTTGTAAGGCAAATCATTTATAAACCTATGCAAACACAGGAAAATACATCAGTATCTTTCTCAATATGTTAACTGTTCATTGCAATTTCAAAATAAAAGCTCAAATCCTCGCTCTGAGTTTACACGTTTGGATGTCCACATATTCAAAAAATTACAGTGGCTGTAGCATTTCTGTTGTAAAGAAATGGCCAAATGTTAAAGATTAAGTGGACATTTGATTTAATGTTGTTTAGTCAATATTAAACAAGGATTAGACCGTGCAGTAAAATGTCAAAACAATCGTCAGGCTTTTTATGCCCTCTGCAGGCATTTGCTATAAAGCATAATGCACGTTAGTTCTATTGTTTCTAGTACATTTACGTATTTTAACAGTTTTGTTCAATAAAACCATATGGTTCCTTCCTTTGATACTTTTATTTGAACTAACTGACTCATTGCTACTCGATTAATCGTCAGAGTAATCAACCAATTACTCGATTACTAAAATAATCGTTAGTGACAGCCCTACATGCTTCCAATATTTATCAAGTACTTTCATTAGCCGCGCACTTGAAAGCGGTTGAGCATTTACTGTGTCCTCTCAGGTCTTGCATCATTTCTGTGCTATTTTAAGGCGATTAATAGAGCAGGGTCTTTTCGTTCCTTCTGTCAAAGTCAAACCCGGAGCTGATTTTATTGTGATCCGCTCTGCATCTCACCAAGAAGCCTGTCAGATTTGAGGGAGTTCAGCATGTTCATTCAGGCTGATGGGAATGGCTTTTCAAAGCCTACATTGTTCGAGAGCCATCTCTGCGCTTGGTGCGGCGGCTTAACAAAACCTTGGGGCTTTGCTTGCCCTGGTGAAAAGCGCCTCTTGTTTTTAGAAGTAAGCCGTCGAAAGACATGGGTGCCTGGGGTCTGGAGCATTCTGTGATTCTGGGCCCTTCGAGGTTTCTTTCATTTGCTTTGAGGAATTAACTGTCTTACAAAACGACAGCCTTAAGACTACGGCGGGGACTCGTGGGAGCAGCAGGGTGGAGAGAGCAGATGAGCACCTGCTCGCTGGCGCTCTGCAGGTGATGCCAGAGAGACGCTTTGCGGGGAAGAGACTGCAGACGAGCTGAGATCTCTAATCAAGGGCATTCACTCTCCAGCACTAAATAAGATTAATGAAAGCTCTTCTTCTGTCTCATTCTCACCGTCCCACACAGAGGTGGGTGGTGTAACTAAAATCGTGTCGATCATGGTATGAGTAATTTTATATCACAGAAGCAGTTTTTATCACAATATCAGTATTGTTTATATGGAAATTCCTCCAAAAAAGGTTTATTTATGGAATAATCTTGTAGCAATGCATGTGAAATAAGGTCTTATTTTGTTAGGTTCTAATTATAGATTGCACAATATGTTGGTATCATATTGGGTATTAGCCAATGTGTATATATATTTTTTTTGGTCTGTTTTGTTCAAAAGCAATTATCAGTGTATATAGAGCAATATACATTCACTGCTATTGAATATTTAATTTCAAATTCAATTTTTTTTTATTTATTTATTACATTTGCTACCGCATATTTGTATATTTTCAATTACTTTTGGCATCACCTAGCACTTGAAGTTAAAATGTCATCATCTAGCACTATGTAATGTTTAAATATTTGGTTAATATTTAAAAACACTAATAACACTGTTAAGATGAATAATTAAAATCTAATTGAAAAAAATAAATGTCCAACTTTCATTCTGTATATTCTAACTATATTGTTTTATTTTATTGTAATGTTTTTATGTTATTCATTTTATTTTGTCTTATTTTTTTATTTTGTTTTTTTGTTTTTGTTTTATTTTATTTTTTATTTTATTTTAATTTTTTTTTAACTTTGATTTTATTTTTCATTTTATTTTAATTTAATGTTTTCGTTTTATTGTCTTTAGTTTTTTTTACTTTTTTGTGTAGTTTATTTTTTTATTTTCATTTATTTGATTTATTATATATTTATTTTAATTATTTTATTTTATGTAATTGCAAAAATAATGTCCAACTTTTATTCTGTACATTCTAACTGTTTTGTTTTTAGTTTTTT
>CM070015.1:29035160-29060160 GCA_036247105.1 Cirrhinus mrigala
TTTTTCCCACACTGTTTCGAGTGAGTCATTTGATGTTAGTAAGTATATTCGACTTGTACCTCCATTTAGGGAGGCTGAGGTTGATTCCTACTTTATTGCGTTCGAGCGAATTGCAAGTAAACTGAAATGGCCAAAAGAGATGTGGGCTTTGCTGTTACAATGTAGTCTTACAGGGAAAGCTCAAGAGGTTTGCTCAGCCTTACCTATTGAAGGCTCTCTTGACTATGAAACGGTGAAGTCAGCTGTTTTGCGCGCATACGAGTTAGTCCCCGAAGCGTATCGGCAGAAGTTTCGCGGACAAATGAAAACAGTCAAACAAACGTATGTAGAGTTCGTGAGAGAAAAAAAAGTGTTGTTTGAGAAGTGGTGTTTTTCTAGCAGGGTTGCATCCCTGGAGGAGTTGCAGGAGTTAATCTTGCTAGAAGAGTTTAAAAATTGCCTTCCATCTAATATCGTTGTATATTTGAACGAACAAAAGGTTACTTCGCTTGCCAATGCTGCCGTTTTGGCAGACGAATTTGTGTTGACGCACAAAAATGTCTTCTCGTCAGGTGCGACTGTTAAATCTCAGGTGTGGAATTCGGAGAATTCAGTACAGCGTGTTACGCGTTCGTTTAAAGGCGATGTACCTCGTAAATCAAATGAGGGCACTGATAAGCGTGTTTGTTTTTTTTGCCTTGATCCAAATCATCGAATTGCGGACTGTAAAGCCTGGAAGCAGAAGAGTGGAGCTTCTAAGCCTAAAAATGTCGCTCTTGTTGAGTCTGTGTGTGTTAGCTCTGATAAAGGAGAGACTTATCAGCCTTTTTTGTTTAGGGGTACAGTCTCATTATTACCCGATTCAGAATTTAAACCTGTGACAATTCTGCGAGATACGGGAGCGGCTCAGTCGTTCATATCTGCAGAAGTTCTGCCGTTTTCTGAAACTTCTTTTACTGGCAATGAAGTATTAGTACGTGGAATTGGGATGCGTTGTGTCAATGTGCCGCTTCATACTGCATATTTGAAGTCTGACATTGTTAGTGGACTAGTCAACTTTGCTGTGCGTGAGCAGCTACCTGTAGAGGGTGTTGACTTGATTCTTGGGAATGATCTTGCAGGTGGCATAGTCTTCCCAACCCCTATTGTAACTTACATGCCTAAAACTTCCCAAAATTGTGATCTAGCTGAAAAGTTTCCTTCTGTGTTCCCCTCTTGTGTGGTAACTCGTGCTCAAGCACAGAAGTTTAAAGAAGTAGTGGATCTGTCAAACTCATTTTTAGCTAATGACATGCCTAAAGCTTCGGAGTGTACTTTATTTGTAGCACCAGATTATGATGTTGACATTCCTTCTGTGGACGAGGAGATTGACACACAAACTTCACTGAAGGTGGGCAGGGAGTCTTTAGCTGCTGCACAGAGGGCAGACGCTTCTTTGGCGAAGTGTATAAAGGCTGCTGAGAGTAGTGTCTATGATTCCAACTCAGGGGTGGTTTATTTTTGGGAGGAGGGCTTACTGATGCGTAAATGGAAACCACGACAAGAAGAGCTAGGATGGCAGGAGGTGCAGCAGATAGTTTTGCCATCTAATTATCGGCAACAGGTCTTAAAACTTGCCCACGAACATCTTCTTTCTGGGCATGTTGGTATAACTAAAACTTATTACCGTGTCTCTAGATACTTTTTTTGGCCTGGGCTTAAAAACTCTGTCACTAAGTTCTGTAAATCTTGCCATGTCTGCCAGATAGCGAGCAAGCCAAATCAGAAAATTCCTCCCGCACCCCTTTGTCCAATTCCCGTTGTAAATGATCCATTCGATCGACTGATTATTGACTGTGTTGGACCACTGCCAAAAGGGAAAGCAGGACATCAGTATATCTTAACGATAATGTGTGCAGCAACCCGTTTTGTTGAAGCAATTCCACTTCGGACACTGAGGGCTAAGGTGGTGGTGAAAGAACTTCTTAAGTTCTGTACAACTTTTGGGTTACCAAGGATAATCCAGAGCGATCAGGGCTCAAACTTTACCTCCAAAGTTTTCAAGCAAGCTTTGCAGATGCTTGGTATTGGCCACCAAATGTCTACTGCTTTCCATCCAGAGTCGCAGGGGGCCTTGGAGAGGTTCCACCAAACTCTCAAGGCAATGCTGCGACGTTACTGTGTTGAAACTGGTGGAGACTGGGTTGAGGGACTTCCTTATTTGATGTTTGCATCCAGAGAGACCGTACAAGAGTCCCTTGGTTTCAGCCCTACTGAACTAGTGTTTGGACACACTGTGCGTGGTCCATTAAAGCTATTAAGTGATCAGTTGTTAAGTCCATCTCCTAAACCGGTGCCTGTTGATGAGTATGTCACCTCTATTCGTGAAAAGTTATGTAAGGCACGAGATCTGGCTAAGTTACATTTGTCTGAAGCCCAGTCAAAAATGAAAGATCGTTTTGAAATAAAAAGTGTGAAACGAGACTTTTCACCTGGTGATCAGGTATTGGTTTTGTTGCCAACGCCTGGATCAATTCTGCAAGCCAAGTTTGCTGGTCCTTACTTGATTGAAAGGAAGTTGAACGAAACAAACTATGTTGTTGCTACACCTGAGCGGAGGTGTAAACGTCGGGTATGCCATGTGAATCGGCTTAAAGCCTATGTGAGTAGAACATCTTCTGAGGAGAGTATCCATCAGATTGGCTCTCCCTTAGCCTGCGCTGCCGCTACAGTGAGTGTAGTAGTTAAGTCTTCGACAGAGGAGGAGGGATTTCAAGGCGGGGACTACTCCATTTTCCCTACCCGTCTTCAGAATTCAGCTATACTACAAGATCTCTCTGGTTTCCTTTCACATCTTACTGCGGAACAGTCTCATGACTTGATGGATTTGTTGAGTAATTTTTCTACTTTGTTTAGAGATGTGCCTGGTAGAACCTCTGTCTGTGTCCACGATATCGATGTGGGGGATGCCAATCCAATAAAACAGCACCCTTACCGATTAAATCCACGAAAGCGAGAAGTTATGCAAGCAGAAGTTGACTACCTGTTAAGGCATGGTATGGCTGTGCCCAGTCAGAGCCCATGGAGCTCTCCCTGCTTGCTTGTACCTAAACCTGACTCTACCTTTCGATTTTGCACGGACTACCGTAAAGTCAATAATATCACAAAACCTGACTCCTTTCCTCTTCCTCGTATTGAGGATTGTGTGGATAAAGTTGGTTCAGCTAGATATGTTACTAAGCTGGATTTGTTGAAGGGATACTGGCAGGTGCCTCTTACTCGACGAGCCTCTGAAATATCTGCATTTGTAACTCCCGATAGTTTTCTACAATATACGGTTTTAGCTTTCGGGATGAGAAATGCACCTGCTACATTTCAGAGGATGATGCATCAAGTGCTTTCAGGGGTGCCAGATTGTGAAGTGTACCTGGATGATATTGTGATTCATTCAGATGATTGGGTACAACACTTGGAGACTCTCAAAGGAGTTTGTAAACGTTTGGAGACTGCATCATTAACACTTAATTTGGCGAAGTGTGAATTTGCTAAAGGTACAATTACCTATCTGGGTAAGCAAGTTGGTCAGGGGCTGGTTAAACCAGTTGATGCTAAAATTACAGCCATTCTCCAGTTTCCAGTTCCATCTAATAAACGTGAACTAAGACGTTTTCTGGGGATGAGTGGTTACTACCGAGCCTTTTGTCCAAATTTCTCCACCTTGGTTTGTCCACTCACCGATCTCCTCAGTACAAAACGAGAGTTTGTGTGGTCTACTGACTGTCAATTTGCCTTTGAAGCAGCAAAGGATCTACTCTGTCAGGCCCCTGTTCTTTCTGCTCCTGATTTTTCAAAATCGTTTAAATTGCAGGTGGATGCGAGCAATAATGGTGCTGGAGCAGTATTGTTACAGGAGGATCAAGCTTGTGTTGAACATCCTGTCTCCTATTTTTCTAGGAAGTTTGTTGGAGCTCAACGGAATTACAGTGTAATTGAAAAGGAGGCCCTTGCGTTGTTATTATCCCTCAAGCATTTTGACGTATACTTGGGAAACAGTATTAGCCCTGTTGTAGTGTACACTGACCATAACCCCCTGGTGTTCCTTTCCCGTATGTCAGGTGCCAATCAACGATTGCTGCGGTGGTCCCTCACTCTGCAGGAGTATAGCTTGGATATCCGGCATAAAAAAGGGGTGGAGAACGTTATGGCGGATGCTCTTTCGAGAGTATAAAGAGCGCTTCTAAAACACTGGGTACTCACTATCTAATGGATAGTCGAGTTGGTATTTACTTTTTTTTTTTTGGTATGTGTTACATTCCTGGTGGTGGGGGTGTTACGTCCTGTGGACGTATTTGTCAAATATGCGAGTTTTGAGAGTTATGTTGACTTTTGGGCATGTTACGTGCTGCATGTTTGCTCTCTCTTTCTTTTTCTCTCTCTCGCTCTTTCTCTCTCCCTGTCTCAGACTGCTAATTGGGTTCCAGCTGATGCGCATCAGCCATCGGTAGTGAGTGGAAGGCCGCAGAAACTCAAGCGATATAATACAGCAAAGAAGCAAGCCCTAGATGCTGACGGCAACGCGCCACACTCTTTGTCCTGATCCAGAAATGTTTCTTTATTAGTGGTCTTGTGTGACCGAGTGCGGTCATAATCCTTTTTGTGAATGAATTGCCCAACCACAAAAGGCGAGGGAGCGTGCGAACGCTGCTATGTATTCTTTTCCTTTGTGTTTATCGTTGTTTTGAGTTATTCTTAATTTTTATGTAAATATTTTGGTTTTTCGGAAGCGGTAGGGAGGGGGTGCCATTTTCTTTACCCTTGTAATTTTGCCTATGTTTATGTTAGTAAGGGAGTCAGGTAAGACTCTGTTGTTTATTTATTTTTCTTTTGTTTAGGATATTTAAAAATTTCATTGATAGTTAGAGGGTTTTGTTTGTTATGTTGGCCTTGCCCTCTCCTGAAGATTTGCTTCCTTTACTCTGTTGCTATCAATAAAAAGATCATTTTGTTTAACTTTCGTGTTTGTTAAGTTTCTGGATCAGGGGATTGACGTGACCGTCAGACATTTCTTCTTTTTTTTTTTGTTACAATCTCGCGCACCTCTAGATATATCGGGAGGCTTGTAACAGTACGGCACCAGAGCCGAGTGATCAGAGGAAGCTTTAAACTTGAGTCTGTTCTTTTCTAACTATTTTCACTGGCGTAGATGGATATACAAACTGGGTGGCCGATACTCGTCTGAAGCGTAAGTTACTGTATATTTAATAGGCCGGACTGCAGCCACGCTGACATTGTGCTGCAAAAATGAGTGGTGTGATAATGATGGAATTAAATTATGTCTGTTTCCTTTAGCATCATTTATTTTCATTGTGGGTGTGACATATGGGAGGTCCCCCGGTTCAGTCGGGGTCCTGTGGGAGTGGGGACGCGGAGTGTGAGTTCATTATTGAATTTGCTGTCAATATAAATAAGTGCAGTGAAATCTAAGGGCAGCTGCCATCCTATCGTCTCCCATAACACAAATCAGAGCTGAAGGCCCGGAGGTTTGGATCTGTCCTGATAACGCTCCACCTCTGCAGACTCGTCAATAGTGCCAATTATGTAGATGTGTGTGATTTTTGTCATGTGGCCCGGGTAGTGTAAGGAAAACCCAATACATGTCCTCTGTTTTAATCAAAAGTTTGCCAGATACTCTGATACTTTGTTATTTAAGGCCTTTGACGGAGCTTCAATAAAGCTCTAGATGTATCTCATATCAAAAAAGATGTGTGGATTTTGGGAAAGAGGTTTGTTGAAGCAGTTGCTGTAATAACATTTTTTCTATTTGGCTGAGAAGTCGCATGCTGTCAATGATATTGCAGATCTTTACCCGGGGACTGGGGGGCTTCTACAGAGCACGTCTTATCTGGAATATTCAGTGCAGATGTGTTTGACGACATGAACGCTATCGTTTTCTTAGGCAGCGCTGAATGTTGGTCGTATCTGATCCGGTTGTGTCGGAGGAGCTGAATCTGTGCTGCAGCAGGCTGGCTGATTTGGATCCAGAGCTCTGTTTTCCATGCACACTGAATTTATGTGGAAAAATCTGAATATCAAAAAAACAGTATGCCAGTAAATCAGAAAATCGCCACTTCTGGAGAAACTGGCAGGACATGCAATGGAAGTGGAAGTTGTATGCACTGGGGAAGCCACTCTGGCTCTTTTATTAAATGTAATAAATGACTTGCGGTTTAGAATTATGCAGTCACATGACTTTATGATGAATTTTTGGAATGTGTTCAGTAAATGTGCTTTTATCATAATTCATGCACATCTGTTCTTACAGAACAGTGTTTTATGTTTTTATACACCTCAGTAGGGGTGTGACGAGAATCTCATCCCACGAGACGAGACGAGACACGAGACTGGGTTCACGAGAACGAGACGAGACAAGATTTGTAAACTTTTCTTAAGAAATTCTCAATGATGAAATATATAGGGATAATAGTCTTTTATTCGACTGAAAAAGACAAAATGCAACAAAAAAAAATATAGGTGTATTTTGAACTTTATGAAATTAAACTTCCATTTTAATGAATTATATGCAGTAATAACATTTAAACGAGCTTCACGATTCTGGATAATTTGAGAATCCCAGTTGTTTTTAATACATTGGAGACCATGATTCTCTCATGATTCTGGAGAAAAAAAGATTAGAAATCTAAACAAAATAACGTCATTTACTAGTGGTTCTGACAAACTGTTCATTGCTTTAAGTCTTTTAAAAACATATATTCATTTAAACAAAATAATAATAATAAAAAAAAACATTCAATGAAGGAGTCAGTGCCTCACTTCATTAAGACTTGTTTGACTTTTGGAATCTCCTGAATGAATGATTCAATGACATACTTTTTTTTTAAACGGGCAGTTGTCGCCACCTCCTGGTTGAAGAGGATAAGCATTACAATGGACTATTTGCACTGAGCCTCGTGACGCACTTCCGTTTTGAAATCGTAGGGCTCAGTTATTTCCGGTTATGTACATTTTCAATGCGCTGTAATCATCTAGTTGACTTAAACGCCTAATAAAATGAGAGTTTGCAGGATGATTTCAAATTCGGAAATTTTCAGAGACAGGAGACGACATATTCTATTGATTACTGTGTACAGAATTTTC
Organism: Cirrhinus mrigala; assembly: GCA_036247105.1. Lineage (NCBI taxonomy): Eukaryota > Metazoa > Chordata > Actinopteri > Cypriniformes > Cyprinidae > Cirrhinus > Cirrhinus mrigala. Next base: position 29,042,274 of record CM070015.1, read on the forward strand.
TAAACTCAACGGAACGTGAAGTTTTAATCCAACATAAACCGATCTGAGAAAGCCGTGGCTGGTAATCATACGTGATTGTTCACCACAGGGTGTCAGTGCTCTATAGTGGCCTAAGCACGACGCTACATTTTGTGAGATGTGATAAATAAGATCATGATGAACCTTTATTTATCTGTATTAAATATGTTAGTCACTATTCTGTCATTATTTCACTGTATGTAGCCTATTGCTAAAATATGAATATTCAGTAGTCGCACTGTCAGCGTGTTACTGTTAAAAATTATTTGAATGATTTTAAATTTAACTTCGTTAAATAAGGCAGTTACCGCACATTCATTCAGCCATTTTAAACGATGGAATAAGCAATATGGACTCGGAATAAAAGCTCCAACGCACACAAACACATTAGCTATGGTTTTACTACAAATAAAACCAAAAATTGCAATTGAACCATATAACCACAAATTAACTTTTTACTACACTGTCCATAGTTTAACGATGGTAGGCTATTTGTAGTAAAATTGTTGTATACAAATGGTAAAAATGAAGAAAAAAAAACAAAACGGCACTTTTACTATAGTAAAACTATGGTTAATTTTCGTAAGGGTGTTTATTAGTCAAACTAATTTAAAACTGTACATTCATCAGGTATGAAATATGTAAATCAGTAAAAGAAAATACTTATAAAAAACAAAAAGGTAGGTTAGAGGGGAAATATATTTATTGTAACATTTCAGCAGGTTGAAGATGATTCATGTTAATGCAGAGAATATGATTAATTTTTTTATTAATTTTTTTTTAAAGAAAATCCAGCCCTAAAATGTAGTAATAATCTGCGTTCTAATGAGAAACTGTCTGTATGTAGGTGCGCTGAACGCTAACCGGAAACTCCCGAGCCCTAACAAGTAGAACGCGGAAGTAGTTGTGCAAGTAGTCCATTAGGACTGTCAAACGATTAATCGCATACAAAATAAGTTTGTTTGCCTAATAAATGTGTGTGTACTGTGTGCCGTTATTATGTGTATATATAAACACACACACGTTAATGTATATATTTAAGAGAAATATGTTTTTTATGTACAAAATATTTGTATTTATATATAATATAAATTATATAAAAATTATAATAAATACAAATACTTGTAAATATTTCTAAAATAAATACAAGAATGTGTTTGTATTTATAAATACATAATAATTGCACACAGTACACACACATACAGTGCCCTTCACTAATATTGGCACCCTTGGTAAATATGAGCAAAGGTGGCTGTGAAAATAAATCTGCATTGTTTATCCTTTTAATCTTTCATTCAAAAAATTCACAAAATTCTAACCTATCATTGAAGTAAAACAATGGAAAGCAGGGGGAAAATCTCATTATGAAATAAATGTTTTTCTCTAGTTCATGCTGACCACAATGATTGGCACCCTTAGAAATTATAATGAGTAAAATATCTCTGAAGTATATTCCCATTCATATTTGCAATTATTTAGCACACTAGAATGACTAGGAGTATGATATTGTCCAGCCATGACTTCCTGTTTCACAGGATGTTAAATATGAGGAGCACAAAGGCCAAATTCTCTTAATCATCCATCACAAGGAATAAAACCAAATAATATAGTTCTGATGTGCAGAACAAGATTGTTGAGCTTCACAAAATAGAAAGTGACTGTAAGAAAAGAGCTAAAGAATTGGAAATCCCCATTTCCATCATTAGAACAATAATTAAGAATTCCAGTCAACTAAAGTTGTTACAAATCTGCCTGGAAAAGGATGTGTGTCTATATCGTCCTAATGGATGGTGAGGAGGAGAGTTTAAGTGTCCAAAGACTCTCCAAGGATCACAGCAGGAGAACTGCAGAGATTAGTTGAGTCTTGGGGTCAAAAGACTAAAAAAAAAAATTCAAACAGCCCCTACATCAACACATGTTGTTCAGGAGGGTTTTAAGAAAAATCCTTCTTAATCATCCTGAAACAAACTTCAGCATATTCAATTGTCAAACACGACTTGAATTTCAAATGGGACTGGCTTCAGATGAAACTTAAAAAAAAAAAAAAAGAGCTTTCTGGCAACAAACCCACCAGATGGGTTTGGTACAAAAAGTACCCCATGTCCACGGTTAAATATACTGCTGGATCTTTAATGTTGTGGGCTTATTTTCCTGCCAGAGGTCCTGGACGTCTTGTTCAGACACATGGCATCACGGATTCTAGCGAATACAGACAGATAAAATATCTAAATCTGACTGCATCTGTTAGAAGTTCTATAATGAGCTGTGGTTGGATCTTCCATCAGGACAATGATCTAAATCAAACATCAAAATCAACACAAAATGTGTCACTGAGCATAAAATGAAGCTTCTGCCATGGCCGTCTCAGTTGCCTGACCTAAACCCTGCAGAAAATGCGTGAGGTGAACTGAAGAGAAGAAGCACCAGCATGGAGCTGTGAATCTGAAACATCGGGAGTGTTTCTGTATGAAGGAATGGTCTCTGATCGCTTGTCAGGTGTTCTCCAAACTCTTTAGGCATTAAAGAAGAAAACTCAGTGATGTTATCTTGAATAAAGGACGTTGCAATAACTGGGTGCCAATAATTGTGGTCAGCATGAACTAGAGAAAAACATTTCATAATGAGATTTTCCCCCTGCTTTCCATTGCTTTACTTCAATGATAGGTTAGAATTTTGTGAATTTTTTGAATGAAAGATTAAAAAGATAAACAATGCAGATTTATTTTCACAGCCACCTTTGCTCATATTTACCAACGGTGCCAATATTAGTGGAGGGCACTGTATATTAGGCAAACTCAAACTTTTATTTTGTATGCAATTAATCGCGGTTAATCTTTTGACAGCCCTAGTTACAATACATAAAAGTGTTAAGAGAGTTTCGTTTTGATCGCTACTGTAGACAGTAAGTGTTTATACCCACACTATACACTTTTATCCCAGTACTTCTGTTATTTAAATGGCTGTAACACAGAAATAATGATTATAATGTGGTTGAAAAGACTGTTGTGTTGCTCTTTCTGCGTTCATATTTACCCCGACCCTCTGATTCATTAACATGGGCGGCGACAAAACGTGCTTCTCACGCTCCACTGACACTCGCGATGAACAGAAATCACTCGCGTGAAACAGTCGTAATAGACATACCTAAATCGTTGCCATTCAGGAATAAGATCGGATGGGTGTTTGTATCGAGATCTCGATATTTTAAGAATTAATCGTGCAGCTCTAATGTAAACACTGCAAAATGTTTCATGAGGATATGGTCACGAGATCTCGCGAAATCTGATTGGTCACATCCCTACATCTCAGTTAATCGTGTGCATGTATTCTCAGAATTACATGATATAAACGCAATTCTGACTTAATAACACTCAGCTGTGAGTTGACAAGTCAGAATTGTGAGATATGAACTGAGAAATTCTGAGAAAATAAGTCTATTGCAATTGCGGGAGAAAAAGGTCAGAATTGCAAGATACAAAGTTGCAGTGTTGAGTTTATATCTCGCAATTCTGACTTCATTTCTCAGGATTTAGTTGCAATTTTGCAAATGTTCAGAATTTTCAGAGGTTTTTTTCTTGCAAGTTTCTTGCAGAACTGTTTAAATTTCGCAATTCTGAGTTTTTCTCACAATTCAGTCTTCATTTCCCAAAATTGAGTTTAAATCTCGCAATTGAGTTTTTTTTTTTTCTTGCAATTCTTAGTTTTTGTTTTTTTTTCTTTTTCCTCTCAATTCTGACTTTATTTCTCAGAATTGTTACCTTTTTTTCAATTCTGAGTTTTTTCTCGCAATTCTGACATCATTTCTCAGAACTGCTTAAATTTCACAAATCTGAGTTTTTCTGGCAGTTCTTAGTTTTTTTTTTTTTTTTTTTTTCCCCTCCCAATCCTGACTCCCAATTCAGAATTGCGAGATAAAATGTTGCAATTACCCTTTTCTTTTGTTCATTCAGTGGCAGAAATAGGCTTCCGTAGAAAAGAGATAATAGTGTATATATTGGTTCATTTATTTATTTTTTTAACATTTAATTGTCTCATTTTAAGGTTAAGATGAAACTTGTCTAGTTTCTCCTCTAGTATTATGAGGACATTTTGTCTTTGTTATGATCCCTTACGTAATGTAGCATTTAAACCATCTGTTTCCTGCCTTTAATATGTTGTAATTTTCTTATTTTAAAGGATATAGCATGCATTTAAAATATCAGTCATTTATTGGTTTTCAGTCGGCTTCTCAGCATTTGCCAGAATTGGTATTTGTTTACCTTTTTTTTTTTGTTGCTTCCTTCTATTATAATTAGAGGTTTTCTGTTTAAGATTCCTATTTGAAAAACAAAATAACTCGCTATTATTGCTACAAAGCAGCTGTCGTTGTGGATATAACTTTGATTTTTATTTTTTATTTTTTTATTAGTAAGGAAGCTCAGGTGCAACATGCCGGTTTGGCTAGTGCATAACCGCTGGTTTCACATCTGTGCACTAAATGAAATCAGCACGTTTCTGATGCTTTATAGGGTTATGGGGCACATATGTGTGTGCTGGTATGGGGCTGTTATGACCCAGAGCTGTTTAGACTGCCCTGTGACCCACAATGCCGTCAGCCTGTGAATCAGCCCTTTCCTGGCTGGTGGGCAGACCGTACGTGGCATTAAACATCAAAGCCGCAGGTCCGCAGAAGTCATTTCCACTAAGCTGAGAAAAGATCCCGGCCGCGTCTCATGAGGGCCTGAAGACGGATGCTGGGGTTCGGTTCTGGATTATGTAAATGAAAACGCTTCCTCTACCAAATCGACTTTGATTCGAACCATATTTTAGCAAGCAAAAATATGAATAATTCAGCTGTCAAGGTGACCTTTTTTTTTCCTTTCTCAAAATTATTTAAAGTAACATATACCATTGACAAAAATGTTTGGCAAAACATCAATTTCAGGCCCTGTTTGTGCAGTTATAACTTTATCGTTTATGCTTCAGAACATTCTAACAGCCCAAAAGTGTGATTTGTCCAAAACTTCAAATTCAGTTTCATTTATCGCTGCCGTTTTCTGTCTGTTTGTCAGGTGGGATCAAAGAAAATGACTTTCTTTTTTTCTGGTCCTTTTTTTGGTTCTAAAGGTCATTTTTGCCCTCAACATGGCAGTAATTGCCTGTGGCCACCTTTTCCCGGAAGGCCACAGATATATTGGCAACTTTTTTTTGATGATGACTTAAATTGAGGTGATTTGGCACAATTGTATGTGACGAGGATGAGCAAAAATGAGGCATCCAAGAGAGAGGCACTGAGGGTGAGCAATAAAGAAACAATTTCATTAAGAGATAAAATAACTCCTGTCAGAACCTACAAGAAAAAATAAACCGTTATATGTTGCTTTTAAAGGTTCCTAGAGCTTCAGGATTCAGCACAACATCCTTATTTATGATTTCCTTTGGGTGCTGAATTTGTCTGTGGTAGCATCTTTAAATTTTATATTTTATTTAATAATAATTATGATAATATTTAATATATACATAATTTAATAACAACAACAGCAACAATAATAAAATAATTATATTTTTTTATATTTTTTTTTTTTTTTTTTGTTTTATTATTAATATTATTATTATTATTATTATTATGAATCTATTTTAATTTTAATAATAATAAGAAGAAGCTGAAGAAGAATTATTATAATCAGAATCAAAGAAAATTAAAATGAGTATCTAAACACAACATTAAAACCTGACTGATTTGGAGAGTAAATAACTATTTTGAAAGCTTAAATATATTATTAATAATAATAGTAAATAAGTATCATAAATATCATAAATATCATCATCATCATCATCATCATCATCATCATCATCATCAACATCAAAATAAAATGAATGTGGTTTTTGTTTTATTTTAATTTGTTTTGATTTTTTGTATTATTATTATTATTATTATTATTATTATTATCAAATTTAAAAAATAAATTAAAAAAATAATAATAGTGATCATCATAATCGTCTTCATCTAAATAAAATGAATGCTTTTTATTTTATTTTAATTTGTTTTTTTATTTTATTATTATTATTATCATATATTACTATTATTATTACTACTACTACTACTACTGCTACTACTACTGTTGTTGTTGTTGTTACTGTAATTGTTATTAGTAATGTTGGTTTATTATTATTATTAATATTATTATTTATAATAATAATTATTATTATTAGGGTTATTATTAAAATTTAAAAATAAATTTAAAACAAAACATTAAAACGTGACTGATGTGGAGGGTAAATGACTATTTTGAGTGCTAATAATAATAATAATAATAATAATAATAATAATAATGATAATAACAATAAATCTTGTTGTATTATTATTGATAATAATAATAATAATTATTATTAGGGCTGCATTTGTTGTTGTTGTTGTTGTTGTTGTTATCATAAAATTAAAAAATAAATTTAAAACAAAACATTAAAACGTGACTGTGGAGGGTAAATGACTATTTTAAGTGCTAATAATGTTGTTGTTGTTTATTATTATTATTATTATTATTATTATTATTATTATTATTATTATCGTTGTTGTTATTATTATTTTTTTTTATTAAATAGTAGAAGTAGTATTGTTGTTGTTGTTGTTGTTGTTGTTGTTGTTGTTGTTGTTGTAAAAAAATGCAAATAAAAGCAAATAAAATGAAAAAATGAATTTAAAACAGAACATTAAAACCTGACTGATGTGGAGGGTTATTATCAAAACTTATATAATTATATTTCATCTTTCGATTGTTTTTGTTTGTTTACCCTCCACATTAGTCTGTCAGACTTTCACGCATGCAGACTGTTTTTATGAAGTTAGATATCTCCGAATAGCTCTAAATTAACCTCTCCTCCCTTAAATCAGCCGTGCAAATGAACAGCTGTTTCTTTCACGCCATTGCTGTGCAGAATCGCATCAGATTGTTAATGCTCACGCTTGCTTGTTTGTAATCAGTAACGCCTCTATATAAGCTGAACAGCAATGCTTTCTGCCGCAGTGATTTCATCAGGCCCTTCGCAGTGAGATTAGATGTTGGAGGAAGCATAAATACAGGTTGAGTAGATTAGATTAATGTTGCTGGTGTAATGAGAGCAGGAGTTGTTTGTGTCAGTGTCTGCACAGTCAGTGTCCTCTCTGCACCTGCAACCTGTAGGGATTCAGCATCAGCATGCTGGAGATGCAGCAAGACTTGTGTTCCTTATTCTTTTTCTCAGAAACTTAATTCAGTATTTTGTGGGTTTTTCACAGCAGTTTAACAAGCCGTGAGGAGTATGTCTCTTATGTTTCCGACACTTTGGTGCAGTTATTTGTCTGGGCTGGTATGTTTACAATTAAAGTCAGTTTTCCTTCCTGTGTTTGAATCATTTCTTATTGGAATTGCAAATTTGATTATCGTGGCACTCCCTCTTTTTTGTACAGCCAGTAGCCTTCAGTGTGACTGCAGTTGACAGGAAGCAATAAAGACATTTTGTGCCAGTTGTTGGTTAAGAAAAAAATTAGCACAAGCCAAAGCACACTGGCGAAACTGTGTTCCCACAGACTAAATGGATTTCTTGCTAGTATTTATTTCAGTACTCTATATATAATATTCTAAAAAATGTCTTTAAATATATGTAAATATGAAATATATATATATTCTTTACCAGTTTACTTATTCACTTTACACTTACATTTACTTATTTCCTATATTACGTAAGTAAATAAATGTATTTGTCTTAAATTTTAGATTGAAAAACTTTATTGAAAAACTTAATAAATATAATAAATAAATAAATAAATAATATTTTAAGTTAATATATTAAATTTATTAAGATTTAATAAATATTTATTTTTATTTACATATTTATTCACTTACATGTATGTGCAAATTCACGTTTACACATTTTAACATAAATATATTTTTACATTTATTTATTTTATACAATACTATAAACAGTATTTATTTAATTGCTTGCTTAAATATATAAAAAGTAAAGAAATATTTTATATTTTTATATAGAATTATATTATATAAATTATAAATTGTATTATAGTATTTATTTAAAAAACTCAACTACATATTTACTTATTTATTATTATATAGTATTTATTTAATTGCTTTCTTAAATATTAGTAAATATTTTTTTTATTTACATATATAGTACACATTTTTATCAAAATATTTTTATTCTTTGTCTTTTTTTTACTTTTCTTCTTAATCATTTATATTTGCTTTAAAATATGTAAATACATTTGTATTTATTAATTTACATATATAAATATGCAAATAATATTATATAAAATAAATAACAATTACTCAATATATAAAAATAGTAATAATATATAGTTGCTGAGAGAAATAATAATTATTTAATAATGATATAATTACTAAGAGATAGAGAGATTTTATTATAATCATTGTTTATATTTATGCATTTTTTTTTTTGTTTATATGCCATTTTGCATAGGTGTTTTTATTTATTTATTTAATTTTTTTCTTTTTTTTTTTCTTTTGGGTTGTTTACTTCTTGCGCTACACACAAGTTGTGTAAAACAATTATTGGTTTATCTCTTTAACCGTTGCGTAATTTACTGTCCTATATATATATATATATATATATATATATATATATATATATATATATATATATTTTTTTTTTTTTTTTTTTTTTTTTTTTTAATTTATTTATTTATTTATTTATTTATTTTTTATTTTTTTTTTTTATATATAGCTCTTGTGGTTTTATCTCTGAATTCGTTTCGGGCATTTTTCATAGGAATAAAGCTGTGCTGTGAAGTCCAGCACATGTTGGTCTCAGCGGGAGCTCTAATCCTGATTGTGTTTTTGGGTTGGACTCATCTCTTGTGTCCCGATGGCCTGATTCCATCATTGCTGCGGGCCATATGGCTCAGTCATGTTTTCCGTCTGTGCGGCAGGCGATAGTTTCCACCGCTGTGACTGCGTCGCCCCGTCCATCATATATTGATCAGAGAGCAAATAACGAGTCTGGGTAACCCAGACAGATCACATGCGACGTGACGGGACGGCGGGGGAAATTAGAGTGACAGTGTCATCTTGCATAACAGTAGCATTATCTTACCTTGCGCGCTGTTCATTTAGACTGCTGTCCGTCTCTCAGCTGCTTGTGTGAAGTTAAGAAGCTCAGATAGGTAGAGCGATTTGATTCTAACTTGTACTGTTGGAATTTGATCAGACGTTGAATGATGAATGAGGACATTACAAGTCTAATGGTGCTTTTGTCATTCAGTTTCTCACATGGAGCTCTGAAGAATGTTACAGAGATTCTACATTGAATTTAAACGTCTTTTACTTGTTAAGTTCTACACATTCACAGCTCTTCCTTGTTTGTTTTAATATTCAATATTTTGCCTAATTTGGTTGTACTTTACATTTGAGTTACCGGTTTAACACATTTTACTGTATTTAATTAATGAATTTATTTTTTGCCCCCAAATTAGTTTAGCATTGCATAGTTTCCACATTAGTGTATCAGGAATATTACTGATACCTAATGTTTTAAAACATTACTGTACAATTTGAATGTAGAATTTTACAGTAAAATCTGCCATGCTGTAATAAAAAAGTGTTCATGATATAAATTTCTCTGTTTTTGTTGTTTATTTCTTTTTTTTTTTTTTTATTGTATGGGTAAAGTAATTATAGCAAAGTGTAAATAAATGTCAGCCACTGATATACATTTTTCCAGATTTTGTTTAAGTTGTTTCTTAATTTTTGTTTTTAATTTTTAATTATAACAATTTTTTTTTATTGTAGAGGTTCAATCAACAAACGAATGAATGAGTGAATAAATGAATGAAAATAAATAAATAAATAAATAAATAAATAAAATTTGAAGAAATATTCGGCCACTGACCGATTTCTCTAGATTATTTTTCTTTATATGGTTTAAGTGAGTAAATAAATAAGTAAATAAATGTTGTAAGAAATGATACAAGTATAAATTATATAAATGACAAATTTTTCTAGGTTTTTTTTTTTTCTTGAACTTCTTTTTTTTGTATTGGATGAATGAATGAACAAACGAATAAATAAATAAAATTTTGATGAAATATTCATTCATGGACACATTTCACATTTGAAAAAATGTTCAACCACTGATATAAAATCAATCAATCAGTCAATAAACAAACAAACAAACAAACAAATAAATAAATAAATAATAGTTGAATTTCTCAAATATTTTTCTAAAAACATTTCATCCATGGACAAATTTCTCTAGATTTTAATTTTTTTTTTCTTGTATAGGATAGATGGATAAATAGATTTTTTTTCTTTTCGTTTTTTTTCTTTTTTATTTTATAGGTTAAATAATCAATCGACAAACAAACAAACAAATAAATAATTATTAATAAATTAATTAATAGATAAAGTACAATTTTTAAAGAAATATTCGGCCACTGACAAAGTTCTCTACATTTTTTTTTTTTCCCTCTTGTATGGTTTTAATAAGCAAGTAAGTAAATAACTAAGTATTTAAAAATGTGGATTATAATAAATGATATAAATATAAATGATATAAATGGCATAAATCTGTAGGTTTTTTGAAGAAATGTTTGGCCGCCAATATAAATTTATGTAGATTTTTTTTTTTTTTTTTTTTTTGTATTGTTTAGTTGTATAGTTCCACAGAAGAAAAAAAAACATACAGTTTGAAGCTTGAAGGTGAGTAAAAGATGTAAGAATTTTCATTTTAGGGTGAACTATCCTTTTAACCATAGTGTGTGGCTCCAGCTGTATTAATCAGCGTGTCTTACTCACTGAATTAGGGGAACAGAATGCAGATGTTTTGAAGCCAGTGAGGATCAGGGCCGATCTGAGCGTGACCCAGTCAGGTGTATCTCTTACAGCACAAAATCAGCTCACTCACTCGCTCTCTCTTAGTAGCCTTATTAGGGTGAAACTGTTTTTCCCTGAGGAGATTAGGTAAATTAGAGTTGCATGGATATACTTTGCAATCTTAATTCCATCCAAATTCAACACATTCTGTGTTTCCCAGCACAACTTCGGTAAAAATACAGTGAAAATTGTCCAGTGTTTTACGATTAACTCTCTAGGGTTTTGTGAGAAATCAATAAAATCCAGATATAATGTTTCTAATTGCTTTTTATGTATTAATTTGCACATTTTGCTACCTGGTGCATCTATTTTTTATATAAATATTTTTTTCATTTATAAATATGCCATTTTTTCAAAGTTGTTTCTCATCTGTTTTCACCTTTTGTAATATCTGTTTGTTAAGCTGCGCATGCAAGTTGTTTACGAAGTTTATTGGTTTACCTCTAATGATAATTGTTGATTAATGTACTTTTATATATTGTTTGTTTCTAATAATTCTATTTACTATAAGCTTTATAAATGAGCTGTCTGGTGCACCTTTTACCCAGCTTTCAGGCTAAAGAACAATTGGTGTTCAAGTTCTGCATCAGACACAGTATGATCCTATCATAATTCCTTCCTTTAATTATATACATGGCTATTTGCATGCATCCAGAGCGCTTGACCTTTCCATAACCTCACATCTAGACTATTATAATAACTACAGATCCCAATCCCATCCAGATCAGTACGTGTAATCACAGACGTCCTGTGTTAATAATTGTAGCTGATCCGTCGTTTAGCAAACTAATCCTGTTTGAATAGTTCTATTCTCTCTCTAATAGTATTCCTTTAAGCTGATTTTACATTGTTGTTTTATCTTATCTCTCTCAGAGAGCCACAGGAGAGCGTCCCAGAGGGCTGAGATCTGGAAATGTAGAGACAGGTTGATTTAATGTGTCTCATGCTGCCTTACAGAGACTGGGAATGCAAGACACTGTCACTATAGCTGAACATCATCATTTCTGTCTCAGTCTATCTGTCTTTGCCTCCTCCTCTTTGCAGTGACTTTGGTTGGAGGTCTGGATGTTAGTGCATGGAGCACATTAATACAACATTACCCTCTATGGATTAGAGGCTGCATGGTTGGAAAGACATTTATTTCCCCCCCGACTCCCCCTTTTTGGATCAATGCGGCCAATTTTGAAAGTCTGCCACACGTCGCTGTGGAAAGCCGGCCAGCGCGCTGTTCTGTTTGATATGTTGCATGGATGTCCTCCTGTGGCAATTTCTCCGAACGTAGAGTCGGTGCCGAATGAGTCCCGAGGCGTCCGCTGTCACTCGCTCATTCGCAAGAAACAAGATGTCCTGTTTTGGACATGAATAAGTGTCCGGATTCTTTCTGGGGCCTCTGTAAGGCACACCATCTGAATGTGTGTAAATATAAGTATGAAACCAAGTTCTTGCATTGTACTTCAAGGCTTAACAATAAGGATAGGCACTGTCAAAGATAGGTATAGGTTTTGTTGAATTTGCTAAAACGACTTTTTCAGTAAAAATGTGTGCAATGTGTGCAAAACTTTTCTAGCTTTTCTAACTATTTTATGTCATATGCATGGTGGTTGCATATTTTCATTTTGAAAAATTAATTTGAAGAAAAAAAAATTCTAGCAAATAATTTAAAAATGTATATGTGATGCATGATTGTTGCATCTTTTCCTTTTGAAAAATTACAGATAAAAAAATGGAAAACAAAATATCTTTAAAATTATTCCGTAAAATTGTTGGGGTTATTTTCCCCCAGTAATTATATTTAAAAAAAAAAAAAAGCTGCAAAGTAAACTTAATTCATAAATATATTTTTAACAAATCATTAAGGTGTAATTAAAAAAGGAAAAAATAAAAGATTCCGTTAAATGTTCAGTCAATTTTTTATTAAATTAAATTAAATTAAATGTGTACGTGATGCATTCTTGTTGCATCTTCCTTTTTTAAAAAATTACAAAAAAAAAATGGAAAACAAAAAATCTAAAATGATTTGCTAGAAATATTTGCTATAAATTATTTTTTTGTCAGTATTTTCCAGTATTCGTATTTTCAAAAAGAAAACTGCAAAGTAAACATAATTTATAAATATATTTAAAGATTCAGTTAAATGTTCAGGTTTTCTTGTCAGTATTTTTGTCATTATTTTACACTATTATTTTTCAAACAAATTATTTTTTATCAAATGTTCAGTTTTCATTAGTTTTTTTTTTTTTGTCAGCAATTCTCAGTATTCATATTTTCAAACTGCAAAAACAGAAAACTGCGAAGTAAACTTGGTTTATAAATATATTTGTAGCAAATCATTATTTAAAATTTTTGAATGTTCAGCTTTTTAATCAATAATTTTGTCAGTATTTATCACATATTTTTCAGAAAGAAAAACCGCAAACATAATTCATAAAGATTTTTCAAGCAAATCATAATTTAATTTTTTTTTGAAAAATAAAAATAAGAAAAAGAAAGAAACAGATTCAGTTAAATGTTCAGGTTTTTTGTCAGTATTTTTGTCAGTATTTATCACTTCAGTATTTTCAAAAAGAAACATTGCAAATAAGCGTTAACATTTCACGCAAATAATTACATTTACACGTAGATATGTACAATTTGTATGTGATGCATGCTTGTTGCATTTTCTTTTTAATGGAAAACAGAGTATTAAATTATTTGCTAAAACTTAACAGTTCATGGGGGGGGGTCAAGAACTTAAGATTGCAAACATGGCTTGGAGAAACACTCTAGCATCATTTGTTTGCAGATGCCACTTGATTTGTTAGTTTATATCGAATGCAATTGAAACCAAGCATTTTAAGATTCTGAAAATGTCCAAATACACCTTGGGGTCACTAGTTAGCAATTCAAGCATGAGACATCTGTGCTGCTTCGAACAGGAGCCCTCTGATGCAAAAGTTGTTGAGATTCGCACAACAAATCATACGCCTCAAAAGAACTTCACTGGAAAGGTAATTGCTGCTTCCCATTGGTGCACGAATGGCTTACTAGGAAGGTTTAAAGAAGAGAAGGTGAAAGCGAAGCCTCTCGTATGTCACAGAGCAGCGGGCCAGCCACGAGGTGGGTGTCCTCCTCAAGAGGATGGGCGTCCTATAGAGACCCATCATGCTCTGCTCTTCAGTACACCACTTCATTTTCTGAATAAGGGCAGAAAGCAAGGACGAGCAAGGATAGTTCAGCCAAGCGCCGAGTTATTTGACAGAATGCAGTGCTCAGCAGGAAAGCCAAGGCAATCTGTTTCTCGGGGACCTCTGTCAGCCCAATATAGCACAGTGCCAGATTTTCAAATCTCTATATGCGGGACGCACACTCTCTTCTTGATTTTCGCCTTTCGTTCTTTTATTTTCACGAGACTGATGCAATATTTATGATGTCGTTTTCAGTTAATGATATGGTCTAGTGAAATTCTGCTTGTGGGAACTAATCCACGTGCATTTATCTCCCATGCTGTGATTTGAAATTTTTATGCCGTAAAGTTTGAGTGTTGACCATACAGTATAATGGAGGCAGTATACCGATTTTAAAGCAGGCTGCTGTTTAGTCTGTGAAGGCCATTTTTTCCCCTAATGTTGCATTTGCGTGATTAATTTGTGCCAGATGTGCATCGTTTTCTTGCAGAAAATCTTCATGAAGATTTTATAGCAGAAATCTCTCGTGTTCTCATATAAAGCCAGAACGTTAGCACACAAGTGTCTGTTTTTGACAAAGAAATTGGGTTTCTTTACTGAAAACAGCCACGTTTATTTTTAAAGTGACACATTAAAAGTTCACCTAAAAATTAATAGACGAATTCAATTAACCAAACCAACCGAATCAACCAAGTAATGTTGAGTTATATTATAATATAATATATAATCTTAAAGGGAGAGTTCACCCAAAAATGGTCTAAACATTTTTGTTTCACATGCATTGAGCGATATGTCTTTAGGAACAAGATGATTTTAGGTAAATAAGTGAAGTTTTAGTCTGTTTCTCTGACAAAGCTGTCATATGACTGGTGAAAATTTTGAATGTAGCACTTTTTATAGTGCTTGTTTTGGTATTTTGGAGCTCAACAGCTTTTGACTTCCATTTTTTTTTTGTGAAATGTCTCTTTAATTCTGCATTTGCATGATTAAGTTGTGCCAGATGTGCACCATATTTTTGCAGAAAATCTCCATGAGAATTTTATAGCAGAAATCTTTTGCTTTGAAGAGTCCAGTGTTTTTATATTACACCAGAATGTTAGCACACAAGTGTCTGTTTTTGACAATGAAATTGGGATGTTTAAAATTCACACAAAAATGAATAGACATTCAATTAACCAAATCATTTTTTTTTTCCAACTTAGCACTAAATTTAAGGTTTTTACGTGTTGAGTTATATTGGAATAAATTATCCTAAAGGGAAAATTCCGTCATTAATTACTTGCATCGTTATGTTGTTGAATAAAGGTTTTTTTTTTTTGTTTTTTTTTTTATTTTAGAACCTTGCTACTTAAAATTCTGAATGAGTGCTTGTTTTGATATTTTGGAACTCAACAGCTTTTGACTTCCATTATATAAAATAAGATTTTTCTTTTCTTTTTTTTTTTTTTTTTTTGTCTGTCTCAATGTTAGCACACAAGTGTCTGTTTCTGACAAAGTAATTATGGCTCTTCACTAAAACAACCATTTATTTTTAAAGTGTCACGTTGACCTAATATACAAATTCAATTAACCAAATTATTTTTTTTTTTTTAAACTTAGCACTATATTGAAGCTTTTTGAGTGTTGAGTTATATTATAATATAATGTATGATCTTAAAGGGATAGTTCACCCAAAAATTAAAATCCTAATTGAGGATTTTACAGTAGAAACTCTTGCTTTGAACAGTCCAGTGTTTTCATATTAAGCCAGAATGTTAGCACACAAGGGTCTGTTTTTTGTCAATGAAATTGGGATTCTTCACTAAAAACCACCACATTTACAGTATGTTTAAAGTGACGCACTTAAAGTTCACCTAAAAATGAATAGACAAATTCGAATAACCAAATCATTTTTTTTTTAAACTTGCCACTAAATTGAAGGTTTTTGAATGTTGAGTTATATTATAATATAATGATCTTAAAGGGATAGTTCACTCAAAAATTAAAATGCCATCATTAATTACTCACATTGTTACACTGTTGAATAAAGTCATTATTTTTGTTTTGAATTGTTTTGAATTTAGAATCAAGTAAAACCTGAGTACGTTGCTAATTAAAATTTTGTATGTAGCACTTTTATAATGCTTGTTTTGGTGTTTTGGAGCTCAACAGCTTTTGACTTCCATTATATTGAATGTTAACAGTGTTCTTTTTTTTTTTGGGCGAACTGTCTCTTTAATTCTACATTTGCATGATTACGGTGTGCCAGCTGTGTGCAGTTGTTTTTTTTTGTTTGTTTGTTTTTTTTTAAGGTAATCTTCATGAAGATTTTATAGCAGAAATCTCTTGCTTTAAAGAGTCCAGGGTTTTCATATCAAGCCAGAATGTTAGCACACAAGTGTCTGTTTTTTTGTCAGTAAAATTGTGATTCTTCACTAAAAACCACCACGTTTATGTTTAAAGTGACATCTTTAAATTTCACACAAAAATGAACAGACAAATTCAATTAACCAAATCATTTTTTCTCAACTTAGCAGTAAATTGAAGATTTTTGCGTTGTGTTATATTATAATAAATGATCTTAAAGGGTTAGTTCACCCAAAAAATAAAAATTTTGTCATTAATTACTCGCATTGTTACATTGTTGAATAAAGTCACTATTTTAGTTTTGAATTTTAAATTTAGACTCAATTTAAAATATTGAAAGCCTTGCTACTTAAATTTTTGAATGTAGCTCTTTTAAAGTGCTTGTTATGACATTTTGGAACTTTTGGATATTTAAATTTTTTTTTCCTGTCTGAATGTTAGCACCCAAGTGTCTGTTTTTGACAAAGAAATTAGGGTTCTTCACTAAAAACAACGATTTATGTTTAAAGTGTCACATTGACCTAAAAAAAATAATAGACAAATTCAGTTAACCAAATATATATATTTTTTAAACTTAGTACTGTATTGAAGGTTTTTGAGTTATGTTATAATATAATATATGATCTTAAAGGGATAGTTCACCCAAAAATTAAAATTCTGTCATTACTTACATTTTTGAATAAAGTTGTCATTTCTGTTTTGAATTGTTTTGAATTTAGATTGAATTTAAAATCTGTTTCTCTGACAAAGCTATCATATGACTACTAAACATTTTGAATGTAGCACTTTATAGTGCTTGCTTTGATATTTTGGAACTCTATAGATTTTGACTTCCATTATATAGAATGACTGTTTTCTTTTTTTAAACTGTCTCTTTAATTCTGCATTTGCATGATTAAGTTGTGCCAGATGTGCACAGTTGTTTTGCAGGAAATCCTCATGAAGATTTTACAGTAGAAATCTCTTGCTTTGAAGAGTCCAGTGTTTTCATATTAAGCCAGAATGTTAGCATACAAGTGTCTGTTTTTTGTCAATGAAATTGTGATTCTTCACTAAAAATAACCACATTTATGTTTAAAGTGACACACTTGAAGTTCACCTGAAAATGAATAGACAAATTCAATTAACCAAATCTTTTCTTTTTTCAGCTTAGCACTAAATTGAACATTTCTAAATGCTGAGTTATGTTATTATATAATAAATGATCTTAAAGGGATAGTTCATGCAAAATGTAAGTTTCATCATTAATTACTCGCATTGTTACATTGTTGAATAAAGTCGTTATTTTTGTTTTGAATTGTTTTGCATTTTGAATTTGAGTTTAGATTTAAATTTAAAATCTCTTTTTCTGACAAAGGTACAGTATATAAAGGTTTAGCATATGACTGCCAAAAAATTTTAATGTAGCACTTTATAGTGCTTGTTTTGGTATAAACTCTGCAGATTTTGACATCTGTTATATAGAATGATAACAGTTTTATTTTTTTTTATTTA
>CM070015.1:29065160-29202660 GCA_036247105.1 Cirrhinus mrigala
CCACTTGCATTTTGTTGTATTTATGTTAATAAATTAATTTAGATTTTCTAAGACTATATAAATTATGATATTTTAAGAGTTTAATTGAGTTTGTTATGTTATGTTATGTTATGTTATGTTATTTATTTATTTATTTATGTATTTATTTATTTATTTATTTATTTATTTGTTTGTTTGTTTTTTAAATTTATTAAAAAAAAAAAAAAGGTTTGCTTTTTTTGGCCAAAATATATATGTTTTGTTTTCATCATTCCTAATCAGTTCTCCACATATGCATTGCTCAAGTATAGTCTGTGAAAAAAATCTAGCTTTAATACACCCTATATAAATTGTGAAACTCTTGTTTATCGAAATTCATTTAAAATGATGTTTTTTTGTTTTTTTTTTTTAAATTGTTTTTTTCTGCATTGTATTTAATAGCTTTGTGTGAGGAATAGAATAAATGTCAGTCTGTTCACTGAAAATCGTTCCTTCTGCTGCTCTTTTCAAATCTTTTTTGCGCTTGACAGTAGCCACTGCCTTCCAAATTAAGAAAAAAAAATTACTATGGAAGTCGATGGCTACCATCCTTTTTTTTTTTTTTTTTTTTTTTTTTTTTGGTTACCCCTGTTATCAAAATCGGATCTATCAAAATAAATCAGAAGAAACTCATATAGTTTCTAAATCTGTAATAAAAATGAACTAAATCTGCCAGTAGGTGATGGCAAGTCAATGATTTAATTACCGAATCATTCATTTGATTCGTTCGAATGGCTTCAGGAATTGATTCATTCAGGAATAAAGCAAGTGACTGTCTTTATGAATGGGAACTTGAATCATTGACTCATTAGATTCGTTTAGAAATGCACATTCATTCATAAACAAAACACTGCTGTGTTTGAATGGAGATGTGCAGCGGCTCAGTTGTGACTTGTTTCAGACTCTTTTTGATGATGAAATAAAGCAAAATCAGGCAATAGTGTTATAGTCAGACAATGTAACTCACTTAATATTAACTTCTCGTTTAACTATTGTATTAATTAATATCTCATTTACAAACTCCCCTAAAAATCATTAAAAGCTGTCACTCATCTTAGTTCATTATAATCAACGAAGCTCTCTACATTGCACAAAGAACCTCTTATTTACACTCTCTCTACACTTTATGAAAGGATTCATGAGATATGTCTGTGATGCATTACTCAACATTGCAAAAACACGTAGAAACATTTGAAGCTCCTCTCAGCGCAAACACATATGCTGATCGGGTTGCACTGGTGCTCCTAAATATTTTCTCATAGTCGCACGCAGTAGTTTTCAGTTGCAAATATGAACGAAATGGGCGCACTGTAGAGTCCTGGTATTGACCTCTTTCTGCGGTTGAAATAAAATATGTTCTGATGTTCATTCATGTTTTTTTTCCGTGCTTCAAGTACAGAAGAAAAGACAATCGGTTCACATGTCATTGATCTAATAAGGCAATACAGGTATTTATTGTTTGAATTTCTTAAAAAATGACATTTTAAAGCTGAGACCTTGTTTCTTACCAGAAGTAACCTGCTCTGTCTTGTCTTTCGGCTTGTTGTCAGTTTCCTCTTTGCTCTGCGATGTATTTTTCACTGCGTTAGAACATGATGTGTAGTGTTTATCAGACATAGCAACAGTAACTAACGAGTGCAGTCAATTATCTGTGAGCTTGACTGTATAAATCTACTGCACGTCGACTTTCCTTAAATGGAACGCATAAGCTCTGACTTGTGCCGTATAATATCCTTTGGGGTTTCATGGAAGAAAGAAAATTGAGGGTCAGTAGATGGTGGCTATTATGATTGTTGAGTCTAGAGCAAACTTACTGGGTGGCTTTTCTCCACAAGGAGAGTTGCCTTTGAGGTGCATGAAAACTGTACTTTAGATAAAAGTTTACCAAACTTGTTTATCTCAGTGATTTAGGGCAGAGAAAGCTTTGCAAAACCTATGGCGTCGTCTTCCGTCTGCAGTTCTCCAGCGCTCAGCTCCACGAGGGTTTATCCCTGATCAACCTCATTCTGCAAGAACTCTGCTAACTGGACTGACCCTCGCTTTTTAGCATTCGCTTTTCATATCCGCTACTCAACACAAAAACTGTCAAATGGCGAACAATAACCCCGTGTAAGTTCTGGCGTTTGCCAGACTTGAGACAAACACAGTGCGTATAATTGGCTCTTTTAATGTAGACCACAAAAAAAAAGATGTGAAAGAGTCGGAACGGAAGAACAAGCATGTCAAATCATTTTAATAGAAGATTATTTTCCTCAAGCCCATTTCCAAATGGCCTAACTGTCGAGCGATAGCAAATTGCTCGTATTATTCTCGTGATTATCTCCGACAGTGTTTTCCTTTGTTCTAACTTCTTTTAATCTTGCCCGTTTTGGGCGGATAAAAGTCCGATCGGACTTGTGCGAGACGAGCGTGGAGAGCGCCAACACGACACGGGTGACCGAGAGAAAACGCAAGCGTGGTTATGGATCATATTTCAGCATTAGTTTGCCAGAATGGCTGTTGTAGTTTTAAAAACATGATTTATTACAGACATGCTGAACGCATGTCGTAATTAATGATGAGGATGGAGGTGAGGAAGAGGGCAGGAAGTAGCCACTGCTTTGAAGTAGCACTTCTCTGTGCTCTGTAGTTATTTTGGTTGTGGGAATGCAGTTCGGACAAAATGCACAAGGCATGTGCAAAACCACATAATGTTGAAAGTGATTTGGTTGGCTGAACAACTAGTTAGTGTTAAGGGGATAGTTCACTCAAAAATTTGTAATCATTTACTCAGCCTCATGTCAATCCAAACCTTTATGACTTTCTTTTAAGGCTAAAGAAAAATAAATACATAAATAAACAATAATAATAAAAATAATAATAATGATAGCTTTTCAGCTAAAAATGAATGATATTTTATTTTAATTTTGTTTTATTCTATTTATTTATTTATTTATTTGTAAAAAAAAAAATTTGTGTGTGTTAAAATAATAATAATAATAATAATAATAATAAATATTAAAGCAAAACAATACATATTTATAAACAACAAATATTTATAAATAAATATTTATTTTAGGGCTAAATAATTTATGGGAAAATATTTTTTTTTATTTTGTTTTATTATTTTTGTTGTTGTTGTTGTTGTTGTTGTTATTTTTGTTTTGTTTTATTTAATTGAGTTCAGGTTGTTGTTTGTTTTATTGGCCAAAATAGCAATATGCCAAATAAAATAATTATTATTAATAATAATAATAATAATAATAATAATAATAATAATTTTTTATTTTTGTTTTTAGTTTTATTTAATTTTGTTTTGTTTTGTTTTGTTTTGTTTTTTCATCTTATTGAATTGAATTGAGTGCCAGGTATGCTTGTTTGTTTTATTGGCCAAAATATCAATATGTCAAATAAAATAGAATTATTATTATTATTATTATTATTATTATTATTATTATTATTATTATTATTATTATTATTATTAAGTAAATATTTAAACAAAACAATAAATATTTATGTATAAATATTTATTTTAGGACTAAACAATTTAGGGTAAAACTTATTTTTCAGATGAAAACAAGTGCTTTATTTTATTTTATTTTTTATTTATTTTGGTTTTGTTATTTTTTGTTGTTTTGTTTACCTGAGTGCTATATATGCCTAATAATAATAATAATAATAATAATAATAATATTATTATTATTATTATTATTATTATTATTATTATTATTATTATTATTATTATTTGGCATTGCTATTTTTATGTATTTTTATGTTTTATGTAATTTTTAACTTTATTTTTATTTTTTTTGTTTTGTTTTATTGAGTACCAAACTGTACAATTATAATGCTAATATTTATATTTATTTCTTCAAAAAACGATTTTTAACTTGACTTTTTTTTTTTTTTTTGTTCTACGAAAGACAATCAGTCATACAGGCTTAAAATGCATGTATGTATGAAAAACTTTGTGAACTGTCCTTTATGAAAGACCTTTTATAACTAGTTTGATTAAACTCGTTTCTTAGGGGGGCCTACATGTTATTTATGCATTTATTTATTTATGCTTTCAAAAAAAGTTACGTGGGCTAATACGGAAAGGAATACTTTCTAAAAGTGTTTGCTTTAGAAGTAGAGCTTGTTTTTAATTCGGCGAGCATACTAATTAAAGCATGCTAATTGAAGCACTACTTCTAAGAATATCACAACAACAACAAACTTAGATGTAATTTAAAGTTTGTCAGCATCACTAATCAGCTGGTTGGTTGTTGAATCACTAGTTCCCAATCCTGACTCATCCCAAACATGTTTCAAACACACGTGCACACACACTCACACACTGCCCAGAGTGCTGAAATTTGTCCTTGTACCAACCTGTTGGGCATGATCTATTAATATGCTGGCTGTGGTTCCACACTAGTTTTCATTCAGGTCCCTGTGACAGAGTGAAAACACCCTGCAGATGTCCTGTCCTCCAGTGTCCTTTTCCTTCCCCTTTATACAGCCTGGACAGAAGAGCAGCATCCCTGACCTCACGATATGAATGGAATGGTAATAAACTCAAGATCAAATTAAGTCAGAGCCTGTCTTAGTTGGCCACGAGATGATTTAGGCACTATTCGGACTGGATTAGTTTGTCCAAATGGCATTTGAGTTTAAATTAAATGGACATCTGTGATCTCCATGTACTAATTCAGGTGGGATCGAGTTATCTGTAGTAGATGGGAATCCAGCAGTACTTGATTTTATTTAAAAACTGCTATAAATATAAATTTACCTTTGGTGAGTCTATGACGTTAGCTTATATATATATATATATATATATATATATATATATATATATATATATATATATATATATATATATATATATATATATATATATATATATATATATATATATTTTAAAATGTAATTTATTCCTGTGATACAAAGCTTAATTTTCCAGCATCATTACTCCAGTCTTCAGTGTCACATGATCTTCAGAAATCATTCTGATATGGTATTTTGGTATTAAATTCCAGCAGTACTTTATTTTTAAACTGTTGTTTTAGAAAGTTGTCTTTAAAACACACATTGTTTTATTTTATTTTATTTTATTTTATTTTATTTTACTGCCTTGTTTGCTTGGTTACCCCCCCAAGATGTCAATAAAAAATAAAATAAAATAAAACAATAAATTATTATTATTGTTATTATTATTATTATTATTATTAGTCAATAAATATTTTAAAACAAAACAAATATATTACAATAGTGTTGTAATTTTATTGTAAACTTTTTTTATTTTGTTTTTATTTTACTTTATTTTAAAACTGTTGTTTTATAAAGTTGTCTTTCAAACAAAATTTTTTTTATTTTATTTTATTTTATTTTATTTTATTTTATTTTTTAGGTTTCCTTGTTTGGTTTTATTTTATCGTATTTTAATTTATTGCATGCCAGGGTTGCTTGCTTGTTTTATTGGCCAAAATATCAATTAAATTTAAAATAGAATACAATAAATATCATTATTATTATTATTATTATTATTATTATTATTATTATTATTATTATTATTATTATTATTATTATTATTGCTATTATTATTAAATATTTTAAACAAAACAGTACATATATTACTATTGTAATAATACTATTTCTCTGTACAGTAAAAAAAGGCATTTTTAACAAAAATATTAAGTTTTACATAATTTTATTGTGGACTTTTTTTTATTTTACTTTATTTTAAAACTGTTGTTTTAGAAAATTGTCTTTGAAACACAAATATACTACATACATAAACGCATTCATAAATGAGTAACATATTCTTTTAGCCTGCTTGTGTGCACTTGTGTTTTGGGACACGTCTAAAAAAGCATCATTTTTGTTTTTAATAAACATCACCTCCTACACGCAGATCTAATAACAGAACAGCAACAGCTCATTAAAACCGCAGTTCCTTTTTTTTTTTTTTTTTTTTTTTTTTCCTCCCTCTATGTGCTGTACCATATGCTAATATTTTAGTCAATTCTCATTTTGGAAGCACTAACCATAAACACTCTGTGAGATGGAGTCGTAATAGCCAAACACCGACTTGCAGGTGCAGTGAGACAGCTGAATTTTTACAGAGGACCTGAGGCAAAGTGCCCCGCTGACAGAAAGAGTGTGCTTGTCTGTGTTGTGTTTGGATGCTGGATGAAATAAGAGCAGGTCTGCGAGGTCATCCCCAGCTCTTTATGTGGACTTGTGCTGAGTGAGTCTGCTTCAGCATCCAAACTTGATGATTTTTCCATTCTGCTGGATGCAGGAGTTTCTGTGGGTCGTCGTTTCTTCTCTTTGTTCTTTGTTTTGGTGCACTGCTGCATCTTGTTTCACTGGGCTCATGAACTGTTTACTGTAGTAAAATTAGTTTAGACTCACAGCTTGTGATGTAGATTTGTTTGTCCTTCCTGTTCTCGCCTTTTCCCCTTCTTGTTCCCTCTCCTTTTGCATTTCTTTCTCTTTTCCTTTTGGTTTGTATTTCTTATTTCCTTAGCGTTTTCTTTTTTGCTTTCATTTCCTTTCACCTTCCTTTTGCCTCTCATTTCATTTTACCTTTACTTTTACATTTACATTTCCTCTTTCATTTCCTTACCTTTTCCTTTTGCCTTTTCTCATCCTTTTTTTCATTTTCCTTCATCTTAAATTTTATCACCCGTTTAATTTCCTCGTTCCCTTTCCTTTTGATTTCCTTTCCTTTTTCATTTCCTTACCATTTTCTTTCTTTTTGTATTTTCACTTCCATATATCTTTTCTTCTTTCTGACATTTCCCAAAGCCTGTTCTTTTTAATTTTGTTCTCTTCTTTCTTTTCATTTCTTTGTTCTTATTTGTCTCTTATTTGCTGCTTTTTCATCGCCTTTCGTTTCACTTCCTTTTCCTTTGACTGATCCTTTTAAATTTCCTCTTGCTTTTTCCTTTCCCCTTTCCGTTCTTATATTCTTTACTCTTTCATTTCCTTATTTTGTCTTTAATTTCATTTTTCATTTCCTCTTTCATTTTCTTTCTGTTACTCCATTAATTTTCTCCTCCTTTTCATTTCCACTTTATTTCTTTAATTTCCTTGCCTGATTCTTTTCTTTTCATTACTTTTTTCTTTTCTTTTCTTTTCTTGAACCGTTTTTATTTTCATTTAATCTCATTTTTTTCCTTTTCTATTGTCATTAACCTCTTTTTTCTTTTCTGTCTTTTTCTTTTTTCTTTTCTTGCACGATTTCGTTATTTTCATTTAATCTCCTATATCCTTTTTTTTCTGTTGTCATTAACAACCTTTCTTTTCTTCTTTTCTATTGTCACTAACCACCTTTCTCATTTTGTTTCTTTTCTTGCACCATTTCTTTTTTTATTTTAATTTTATTTCCTAATATCTCTTTTTCCTTTTCTATTCTGTCATTAACCACCTTATATTACTATTGTAATAATACTATTTCTCTGTACAGTAAAAAAAAAAAGAAGTTTTTAACAAAAATAGTGAGTTTTTATGTAACTTTATTGTAAACTTCATTTGACTTTATTTTAAAACTGTTGTTTTAGAAAGTTGTCTTTGAAACACATTTTGTTTTGTTTTGTTTTATTATTTAATTGTCAGGTTTGCTTGTTTTTTGTTTTATTTTATCTTATTTTATTGTGTGCCAGGTTTGTTTTATTGCCCAAAATATCAAATAAAATAAATTATTATTATTATTATTATTATTATTATTATTAATTTATTAAATATTTTAAACAAAATCAACAAATAAATTAGTTATGTAATTTTATTGTAAACTTTATTATTATAATTTTTTTTTTTGTCAGGTTTGCTCGTTATTATTATTATTATTATTATTATTATTATTAATAATAATAATAATAATAATAATAATAATAATAATAAATATTTTAAAGAAAACAATAAAAATATTACCATTGCAATAATACTATTTCTTTGTATAGTAAAAAGGACATTTTTAACAAAAATATTAAGCTTTTATTTAATTGTATTGTCAAACTTTTTGTTTACTTTATTTTAAAACGTTTGTTTTTGCATTCATAAACATGTAAAATATACTTTTAGCCTGCTTGTGCATCTTTCTCTTTTCTTTTCTTGCACCATTTCTTTTTTTTCATTTCATCTCCTGTTTTCCCTTTTTCTGTTGTCATTAACCACTATTATTCTTTTTTTTTCTTTTTTTTCTTTTCTTTTCTTTTCTTTTTTCTCTTGCACCATTTCCTATTATCTCCTATTATAAATTTTTTTCTTTTCTATTGTCATTCCCCTTTTTTCTTTTCTTTTCTTTTCTTTAGTATTCTGTATATTCTTTATACTTTTGTAACTTTGTTTTCTTCTCTTTCCTATTCTTTTTCATTGTCTTTTATTTACACTGTCTTTTTCCTTTCTTTCCTTACCGTTTCCCTACTCTTTTCCTTTTCATCTCCCTTCCCCTCTCCTGTCGTTTTCTTCTTGTCCTCCAGACACGCTTGACAAACTGATGGCTCAGTGTTCTCCCAGCTGCTTGTGTATGCGTTTGGCTCCTGCAGGAGTAAATTGCAGTGCGGTTGTGGAGAGCCAGGTGAGCAGAGAGCAGTGCTGGAGGCATTGGCCTCTGAGCTCCCCATTAAAAGGATCAGACAGTTCTGCACTACACCACACTTCTCAAACTACCACGACCCGCGCAGGCCAAAGGCACCGGTGACCGGTACACAAGAGGAACATGACCTCAGCGTCTATTCATGTCAAATAATGGCCTTAACAAGCTATTCTTTTCTCTCTCTCTCTTCCGTTGTTTGTGTCCTCCGAGTAGAGCCGTCCGCTATACTGTGATGATTAGAGAAGCGCATAGAATATTATATTATGTCAGTATCAGGGCTTCCTGCCTGTGTTTTTGTAACTTTAGAGAGCCGTGTGATCCCTCAAACACATGGTTTTCCCTTTAAGAGGGAGCATCATCCAGTTCCTTTTAACAATTGATACGCTCGTATTGATAACTCAGAGGTCTGGCTTTGCTGAAATGAACCCCTCAGAGATGGAGTTATATCTGCAGCTTTCTGCTCACTCTATTTGTTTTCTCGTACACATCACATCATTTATCAGTAGGACTCAGATGTTTTTCACTTTGGTTGCAAACTCACATACAGATTAAAATGTAAGCTGTGATTCATTGAAATCCAAGTCAGTCTGATTCATCAACAAACCATGGACAAATCAGATATCACTGCTTTTTAATTAGGGGAATGTCAATATTGCTGTTGAATAATAACTTTAATATGTAACATGTAATAACTTCAGCTTATATACAGTTTTATATTACTTATTTTATAAGTAAAATTATATTAATATAAGTAAAATCATATGGTGTATTATTACATAAACAATGGGGCTAAAGGCACACCCTAAGAAAAAAATGTGCTTTTCACTGTATCCAAAGTGTGTGATTGCAGAGAAATATATATGGTTGTATTGAACATTTATGGAGCAACAGATTTTGTCTGAAAATAAATCATTCAAGTTTTACCCCACGCACAGGGTAAAAGGCTCATCAGCATGGGGTAAAAGGCACAAAATATTGATACAAAATATATATATATATAATTTTTTAATTTTTTATTTTTTTAATTGTCTACGTTAATACTTGTTCAAAACAATCACTTCAGCAAAATTTTTACTATGCTTATTTTGATAAAAGAATTAATTTTTGTTTAATAAATATACTGTCATTAAAATATGTTAATATAAAACATATATTTTAAAATTAAGAAACAAAATCATTTCAAAATGTAAAGATTCTAAAAGCACTGGAGGAGATCTAATAGTAATTTAATGTAGATTTACAGTAGTAACAACAAATTATATTTTATTACATGATATGATCAATATCTTGTTTTTAAATATGATGGTTTCATTCTAAACATTGTGATTATCTCTAAGATAGACACCCAACATAATATATGATATTTACCATCTGAATCTAACAATGTCATGTCAACAAATGGAAAAGTCAGCCTTCTGTTAATTATCATGTTAATTATTGTGCCTTTTAGCCCCAACAGCAGAGGCGCTTTTTACCCCAAATACCGTACTTTTACGTATTCTTTCTTCATTTAAAATTAATTATTGCTTTAATTATCTTAAACAAAACTGAAAAACATTAAGAAGACCTTTGTCTCAAAATATACTCAAGAATTTTAGTGATTCTCATTAGCTATTTAAATCTGCAACATTTTTAAAAACATCAAATATTAGAACAAGTAAGCACAGAATCAACTTTCGCTGCTGCCTACGATCATGTCAAGCATCAGCCAAATTTGCACATGTATCTTGAAAAGCAGATGGTTTGGAAAGTGCTACTCCACGTTTTTCTGCCATCTAGTGAGTTAGAGGAAAATAATATCAAAGGTGGCTTTAACGCCGGGGTGCCTTTAGCCCCGATTTTTATTTATTCATTTTTAAAAGAAGTCTCTTAAACTCACCAAGGCTGTATTTATTTGATCAAAAATACGGAAATGTTGTAAAATATTATCACATTTTAAAACGTGTACAATTTCAAATAAAAAAATATGAAATAAAATATTTAATGTATTTAAAAATGCAATTTATTCCTGTGATGCAAAGCTGAATTTACAGCATTATTACTTCAGTCTTCAGTGTCGCATGCTAATTTTACCACTATTTAAAAATGTATTACCTAGTATTTCTGTGGATTATTTGCTGAATAATACGTTTAAAAGAACAGTTTGTTTGAAAGAGAATTTTTGTAGTATTATACATTTCTTTACTGTTTGATTAATTTTAATTAATCTGTGCTGAACAAAAGTGTTTTTTGTAAAAAAAAAAAAAAAAAAAAAAAAAAACTACTTACTTACCCCCATGTCATCCAAGATGTTCATGTCTTTCTTTCTTCAGTTGAAAAGAAATTAAGTTTTGAGGAAAACATTCTCCATATAGTGGACTTCAATGGGAACCAAAGGGTTGATGGTCCAAATTGCAGTTTCAATGCAGCTTCAAAGGGCTCTACTCAATCCCAGTTGAGGAATAAGGGTCTTATCTAGTGAAACCATAAGCTATTTTCTAAAAAAAAAAAAAAAAAAAAAATTATAAAATAAATAAAATAAAATAAAATTTATACACTTTTTAACCACAAATGCTCATCTTGCACTAGCTCTGCGATGCACGTTTATGACTTCACGCATTACGTAATCATATTGTAAAGGTCACGCGTGGTCCGTTCTTCATCTGTGTACTCTGGTTCAAAAAGGTAGGGTAGGGTGAAAAACTCTATCTCATTTTTTCCTCCAAATTCAAAATCGTCCAACATTGTTGTTTTACCTTTTTTTGTAAAGGGCATTTGACTTTCTTTGCATGTTTGTTTTGTAAACACTGGGTTGATACTTCAGCCTACGTCATGTGTGACCTTTCTAATTTGATTACATAATGCGTGAGGTTGAGCTAGTGCAAGACAAGCATTTGTGGTTAAAAAGTATATAAATTTGTATTTATTCTAAGAAAATGACAATCGTTTTGCTGAATAAGACCCTTATTTCTCGGCTCGGATCGTTTAGAACCCTTTGAAGCTGCATTGAAACTGCAGTTTGGACCTTCAACCTGTTAGTTCCCATTGAAGTCCACTGTATGGAGAAAAATCCTAGAATGTTCAGTGGAACACCATCATATGGATTTGAAAGTACTGTAAATACTGATATCAAAAGATGTCGCTTCATGAAGCAAATCCATTTGTAAAATCAGCACCATGTACTGCAAATCCATGTGTTTGAGGCATGTGCACTGAACACTAGGCCTCAGCTTCAACCAATGTTCTTCTGTGACTTTTAGGAAACTTCCTAATGTTTGCCAGAGTTTAAACAATACCAAAAGCCATTTCCACGCCTCACATTTTTCCTCAAGCCTGTCGTTTTCAGTTCTCGAGTGACTTGTCGGTAGATTGCTCATTCATCCTGGCCTGCTCGGGGATGCGGGAGCTTTTTGCAAGTTCAGCGGAGTGGGAATTTCACAGCAGCGCTTGAGGGGAAAAAAAAAAAAAAAAAAGAAACACAGGAGATGAATGATGCCGTGAGCTCCCTGTGGGAAAATATCCATATGTATTAATGAGCATGCATGTCTGTCTCTCAGGCAGGAGGTACTAATGACCTGTCTCAGCTGATCGTCAGAACCGAAGCCTCGTCTTCATCTTTATTGGAATTCAGCACATAACAAAGATCTTTTCTTCGTAACCCTGTGGAAAAAATCAATTTCAACACAGTCTTTGTTTTATAATCAAGCTTGCTATGTCCTTTAGAGGGCAAATTGAATATAATGAAATGTCAGGGTGGTCATAGACAAAATCCCCATGGCGCTGTCGTACGAACCGAGACCTGGCATTTGGGTAAATACTACCTTCCTGTGTATTAGAACCACGGACGTACGCAGGCATTTTAGACATCTTATAATTCAGTTCATAGACAAGCTTGATTTGAAATGGATCCGAGGGAAGGAGGCGGCGTTTATGATATGCAAATCTGTTTCTGAGAATGGCAGCTTTGTTCTCAGACTCCTCCTTTAAGTAACAACTTGTATTTTCTGCTGTGCGTCTGCGGTGAGGAATATGTCTGAGCGTGATTTATTGTGTGAAATTTGAAATCGTAGCCCACAAATCGGGCCTGTTGCACGCCGTCTGGAAGATGGTTCAGCGCTATCTGATCAGAGTGGTAGTGTCAGATATTGTTGTGTTAGGAAAGGGTTTTGAGTTGTTTTGTTTCTTCTGAGGAAAAGGCCTCAGTTGTTGGTTTGTAGCAAAGACAGCATATTTGTGCTTTGATTAGGGGTCAGTGTGTCAGTTGATCAAATAATACTTGAGTAAAGGAATTTTGAAGGTTGTGCTGATCTTTCTTTTCCAAAAAAAATGGGGAATTGACATCAAAAAAAGTATGAAAGTAGTCAAGTCGTTTAGTGTGATGATAGCTTTTTAAGTGAGGAACAGACTGAAATGCGAGTTGTTGTTCACTGAAAATCTGTAGTGAGACGGTTTGAGTTGAATGAATTATTTTGTGAACAGGTTCAATTAATTCACTAAAGGGATTCAATGCAAAATAATTAATTCCTTCAAAATTCGATTTTTCTCATTTCAACTTTCATGAGTGTTTTTAGGAGAATTGGTGCGAAAGATTTTGGTTGAGTAGGAACTATTGATGAGTCACTGACCATGTTTCTGATACTTTTATGCTTCTTTTAATTCTTTTCATGCTTAAACACTTCTACATTTTTGTTGTACTTGCGTGAAAACAGTCTTTAAAATACCCCTGCACTTAAACGAATCGTTTTAAATTTGAATCTTCGAATGAATCATTTAGAGAGTTGTTGAGAAATAAGGTAAATTTTAATGCATATTACAAAATAAAGCTGAAAGTACATCAAAGTTATTGTCTCTCAAAAGAATCGACTCTGAATTGCTTAAACGTGTAATTTTAAATTTGAATCTTCAAACAAATCATTTTGAGAGTGGTTGAGAAATAAGGTAAAATTAAATGCATATAAGAAAATTTAAGCTGAAAGTGCATTATAAAGTTATTATCTCTCAAAAGAAAGAGTCAACTCTGAATCACCTAAACGAGTCATTTTAAATTGGAATCTTTGAACAAATTCTTTGAGTCATTGAGAAATATGGTAAAATTAAATGCATATTATAAGAAAAAGACGTTGAAAGTGCATCATAGTTAGTCTCTCAGAAGAAAGTGTCAACTCTAAACAAGTCATTTTAAATTTGAATTTTTGAACAAATCGTTTGAGAATCGTTGAGAAATAAGGTAGAATCAAATATCTGAAAGTGCGTCATAAAGTTATTCTCTTTCAAAAGAAGAGCTGACTCTGAATTGCTTAAATTAGTTATTATAAATTTGAATCTTTGAACGAACTGTTTTGAGAGTCGTTGAGAAATAAGGTAAAATTAAATGCATATAAGAAAAAGAAGCTAAAAGTGCATCATGAAAAAAGTTTGTCTCAAAAGAAAGTCGACTGTGAATCGCTTAAACGAGTCGTTTTAAATTCAAATCTTCAAGCAACTCGTTTAAGAGTCATTGAGGGGAAAAAAAGGTAAAATGAAGTGCATATTATAAGAAAACAAAGATGAAAGTGGATCATGAAAAAAGTTACTGTCTCTCAAAAGAAAGTTGACTCTAAATCGCTTAGAGTTGTTTTGAATATGAATCGTTGAACGAATCATTTGAGAGTTGTTGAGAAATAAGGTAAAATTAAATGCATACAAGTAAAAGAAGCTGAAAGTGCATCATAAATATTGTCTCAAAAGAAAGAGTCGACTCTGAATCGCTTAAACGAGTTGTTTTAAATTCGAATCTTTGAACAAATCATTTGAGAGTCGTTGAGAAAAAAGGCAAAATTAAATGCATATTATAAGAAAATTAAAGTGTTTTTTGACCTTGCATGCATGTCAACTTGTTGTTGGGCACTCCCAAAATCAAATTATTAACCTTTTAAATAATTGGGGCACTTTAAAATAATAACATTTGAGCTTAAGCAGTGAACATTTCTAAAATTAATCACAAATAATAATATCTTTTTCCTTTAAAAAGCTGAGGAGCATAAGCTCAGACCAGTGAGGCCTGCGATCAGTCTGTTCCAAAAAGAAATGTAAAACCTGTGCTAATTGAAAGGAAACAAGATTTGATGATAATAAAGCATAATGAGAGATTTACAAGCAATTTTTAAAAAGCTGGTCATTTTTGACCCAGGAACAGCAAATTAAGTAAAGGCAAACAGGTTAAATCCGAGGGTTATTTCCTTTGGCGTTGGGACCTGACTTTCCTCATCAACTGTCATTTGAGCACATTACACTTAGCGTACCTTGTCTTTTAACACGAGCGCAGTAACCTCTCGTAATAGTCTCTCATTATTTTCTCTTACTGAGGTGAAACCAGAGCGTGTTTCCATTTCACAGGAGCTCCGTTTGTCATTGAGGGCCATTGAGAATCTACCCACAATGCCTTGTGGCCCATCAGTGGGTGCCGCTGGGGCTCCAAATTACCTCGTCACAGCTGCTGCTGTTCTGCATGGTTGACCCCACGGAAAGGCTCTGACTGAATTGATTAGAGCCTCGAGCTGAAGTGATGATGTGTTTAAAGAGAGATGATAGAAAATGTCATCGTAATGGATTATGCTGCCAATCCATTGGTGATGCTTTGAATGTAAAATATGAACGCTGAATATTGATTTTTCAGGAGTAGCAAAGCATGTCATTTGTTTCTGTGAATTTGGGTTACATGACTAAATCACTTTGTGAAGTTGGATATGAGTTTTGTAGGCATAGATGGATCTTTGGTTGTGGATTCCAATAGAATACATTTTTAATATGTGACCCTTGACCACAAAACCAGTCATAAGGGTCAATTGTTTTGAAATTGAGATTTATACATCATCTGAAAGCTGAATAAGCTTTCCATTGATGTATGGTTTGTTAGATAGGACAATATTTGGCCGAGATACAGCTATTTGAAAATCTGGAATCTGAGGGTGTAAAAAAATTGCCTTTAAAGTTGTCCAAAAGAAGTTCTTAGCAATGCATTATATTAATCAAATTATTTTTGATATATTTATGGTAGGAAATGTACAAAATATCTTCATGGAACATGATCTTTACTTAATGATTTACCTAATGATTTTTGGTATAAAAGAAAAATCGATAATTTTGATCCATACAATGTATTGTTGGCTATTGCTACAGATATACCTGTGCTACTTAAGACTGGTTTTGTGGTCCAGGGTCACGTGTTGCTAATATTCTGAAACTAGCTTGTTCTGATCATTAGATGTTTGTATGTATAGGTCCCTATGAAATTTGTTTTATCTATTCCCAAATTCCATTTTTTCTGTTTTAATTTTTCTTGATTCAATTTTCTTGCCATTTAAATTTTTTTAAATGTTTTAATGGTTAAATTTAAAAAAAAAAATGCATGTCTAATTGTAATCATGAAACTTACACAATTTAACAGCAATTTGTGAAAAGTTGAAAAAAAAGACATTTTTTTAAGCCCTATGAAATGCATCTTTTTTTTTTTCTCTCTCAATTTCAGCTTTATTTATTTATTTATTTATTTATTACCAAATTCTGTTTTCCATACATTTTCTGGATTCCATTTTAATAGTTTCATTTAATTTTAATAATCAAAAACATTGAAAATATTAAAATATCAAAAAAATATTAATTTATTGTAAGTTTATTTATTTCTTTTTTTCAGAAATGGTAGAAATTTTTGGTAGAAAAATCGGGTAAATATTTTCTTCTGGTAAATATTACTTAATAATTTATTAATTATAATCTTATTATTAGTAGTACTGTCATTACATTTAAGTAATGTTTTTCTGTCACCATTTCTTCAAGTTAAAACAAATTTTTATTTTGACAGGTTGCTGTGAAGACCTTTAGGTTTTTGTTTGTAAATGATATGTTCTAGAGATTGTTCATGTACTCCCATAATGTGTCGGCAGAGGCTGAAAACAGCGAACGGCACATGCGCTTCAGTATACGTGTTGCAAATGGAACAGCGCATATGCGCCATTCATTCACACAGAGATGCACAGAACATGCAGATTCATATTTAAATAATATTTTTGCGGCTTAATATTCACAGACACTGATTCATATCGGGTTTTGATTCAGCTGTACTGACGTACTTTTGATTTATTCATCCAAAATTTGGGAAATTCCATAACATTCCATTCTCTGTAAATTCCATTTTTATGACTGGATTCTGTTATTCTATCTGAGCTGAGGTAGGATGCAGAATTGCAATTGCAATGTTAATGTAATGTTTAAAAAGCCTTAATGTTTAAGGGTTTATAGGCCTTGCACATGGATGCATTGATTTCATTTCCTAGAATGCGTTACCTGTAATGAATTTATTGCAATTTAACTTCTTGTAGGTCAAATTCAAATCCAAATGATGAAAGCAAGCCAGTTCTTACATTGTAAATTCCTGATCCTGTCATTCCAGTGCAGCTTCCTGTGGGTCTGCTCAAAGTCCAAATGATGAATTAAAAACGCACCAGTTCTTAAATCCTGAATTACGCCTAACCTTGCTTCCTGACTGCTCCAAGCAATGAACGTATCCTTGACAGTATTAAAATGCCATGAATGAATCCTGGTACGCTGAGTTCTCTGGTTGTACAGTCATGTACTCTTCTGCACAGTTCTGTTACGTAACCTCATCCCGTCGGCTCACTGCAGCAGTTTTTTCAAAGCGTTTGTGAGTTGGTGCTGAAAACTAGAATTAAAAGCAAGTGCTCCTTGCCTTCTGACGTCTCAATGAGCTTGTAAATATTTCAGAGAGGCTCAGAGAGCAAGAGCGGCGTGTAATGAAAGAGTTGTGTAAAACATGAATATAGGACTTTATATATTTAATGACAGCTCGAGGGTGCGGGAGAACAGCGACGCGCTGCAGTGCCGACGACGCCAAAACCCTCACTGCAACGCACGCTCTCAAGAAAAATAAACAGCCCTGTAGAAAATCAATGTTGGCACGGTGCAAACACAAGCAGGCTTTCTGGTTTGTCTTTTGTATGATCACCTGTTCTCTGAAAACGATCATCTGAAGGTTGTGTTTGATTGGGATGATGGTCGCTGTATGCTAATGATTACCACCTCCAGCTTTTTTTTTTTTTTTTTTTCTCTTCCTCAGGGCTTTTTGTGTCACTGAATTGCAGGTGGGGTTAATGAGGTTTTCTCTGAACATAATTCCTGTGTAATGATATACAGCAGATTGGATGAACCCTTTGTGGTTATCAGTCTTTTTGTCAGGCGAACAGTTGCCTGGGTTTGGCTTGTGTGCGTCTGGGGGTGTCGTAGATGGCCAGATGTTGGAGGAGACCGATAAGCGCCCAGCCTGATGTTGATGTTGGACGGAGGAAAGCTCGTCTTATCGCTCTAAGCTTAAGATTCAAGCAGACGGGACGGAGAAAAAGGGTCTCATACCGTAGCTGCAGACTTGTCCCTTCCCCCATGATGCTTTTCGGGAATTACTTGCAGCCTTTACTTCCATATTCAACGGAAATGGCTGTGTTTGCTTTGGAGTACGCCCACTGATTGGAGAGATGGATGCTGGGCAGACCGGCGGCCAGCTTTAAACTACGCCTTCCTCTACAGACTGCTGGCATCACCATTCAAAGGTTTCCTTCCTGTTTTTCTTTACCTCGTGCAGTAGCCTTACATATGCAGTAAGCCTTGGCCAGTTACATTTTGACTGGACAAAAAGTGATTCCTATCCTTGATTCTGGAATATCATCAACAATTCACACTCTTACTAATCAAAAGTACCTGATTGAACTCATCTATGTGATGGTAGACACTCCCAAGACTCGAAATGGATCTGTCGGAAAAGATAGACGTCCATAATGCATATTCTTGGTGGTACTCCCAAGACCCCTACATTGGGAAAACTGATTAAGTGCAGTATAATATCTGTATTTGCAGATCAGCTTTTACTGTTAAAGTGAGCTACTGGTGTTGCTGATATTTTCTGGGCAGATTTTTCTTCTACAAAACATTCTCTTATCATTTACTTATCCTGATATCATTCTAAACCAGTTTGACTTATTTTCTTCTGCAGAACGCAAAAGATGATATTTGTTTGTCTGTAGTTAAAAAAGTCATCTGAGTGTGAAATGAAAAGTACTGTGGAATGAATTCATACAACTCAACTTTGAATGCTGAACAGATTTATGAAATCTGAAATGTATGCCTTTATTCACTCAAATCCAACCAAAACATTTATTAGCATATCCGTATACAGACTAAATCAAATATGGTGACACAAACCTCTAACAACAACTAATGTCAAGCAGGGGTGTGCGATAATGGCAATAAATGATATCTCGATATGTTCTGACATTTTGTATAACAATAATTATATGATGTTTTGCTGAGCATGTTATTGTGCTGGTATTTTGGCAGGTTTAGGACTGCTGTGGACAGCTGATTCCCAAAGCTTTTGATATTCTTCATATTCTGTGTGGTTATTAGTTTGCAGGAGTAATGGAAATTAACTTTTCCAAAAAGTTTAAATTGATTTTTACCTTTTATAGGCATTTTTATCTTTATAAGGGCAATTTATTTCTAACCTAATTAAATGTATACTACAAGTTTTTTTGTTTCTTTTAAAGAAGTCTCTTCTGCTGCATTTATTTGATTCAAAGTACAGCAAAAACAGTAAAATTTTGAAATATTTTTACTTTTTAAAATAACTGTTTTCTGTTTGAATATATTGTAAAATGTAATTTATTCTTGTGATTTCAATGCTGAATTTTTAGCACAAAAAGAAATCATTCTAGCATTCTGATTTGCTGCTCAAAAGCATGTATTTTGATGTTGAAAACAGTTGAGTAGAAAATGTTCAGGTTTCTTCGAATAGAAAGTTCAGAAGAGCAGCATTTATCTGAAATAGAAATCTTTTGTAATATTATAAATGTCTTTATCAGCACTTTTGATCATCCTTGCTAAATAAAAGTATTAATTTCTATCATTTCCACTGACACCAAGCATTTGAATGGTGTATGTTACAAAAGCTTTCTATTTCAGATAAATGCTGATCTTTGGGTCTTTCTATTCATCTAAGAATCTGGAGATTTATACATCATCTGAAAGCTAAATAAATAAGATTTCCATCGATGTATGGTTTGTTAGGAAAGGACATTATTTGGCCGAGATACAGCTATTTGAAAATCTGGAATCTGATGGTGCAAAAAAAAAATCTAAATATTGAGAAAATCACCTTTAAAGTTGTCCGAAAGTTGCATATAGCAATGCATATTACCAATCAAAAATTATGTTTTGATGTATTTACGGTAGGAAATTTACAAAATATCTTCATGGAACATGATCTTTACTTAATATCCTAATCATCTTTGGCATAAAAGAAAAATCTATAAATTTGACCCATCCAATGTATTTTTGGCTATTGCTACAAATATACCCGTGCAACATAAGACTGGTTTTGTGGTCCAGGGTCACAAATGTAATCAATAAATTCAGATAGTAAAACACTATAGGGCTGTTACCAATTGAATGAAATTAGTATCAACAAAATTTGCATTTGCAATGCAGAGGCATTTAGGCAGACTGTTTAATGCAGGACATGAATGCTGTTAACCTGCAGTTACAAATGCATAAATAATGTTTTGATTTTTTGAAAGAAAATGTTGAATACTGATGTTTGAAATGATTTTGGGGGAAAAGAGGAAAATAATTTTTAAATATAAACCTAAAATTGCCAGTAGGTCATGGCAGATCACTGCATGAGTGAGTTGAGTCATTCATTCAACAGATTATTTCAAACAGGTGTTTGATTTAGTAACGGAACACCGTTATCTTGAATTTTGAGGAAATTCCGAATGTATTTTAATAGACTAAATCGCACAGTGAAAGCATGACATGTGACCCTGGACCACAAAACTAGTCTTAATTAGCACGGTTATGTTTGTAGAAGTAGCCAACAATACATTGTATGGGTCAAAATTATCAAATTTTCTTTTATGCCAAAAATCTTTGGGATATTAAGTAAAGATCATGTTCTACAAAGTAAAGATCATCTTTTACAAAGATATTTTGTAAATTTCCTACCGTAAATATCAAAACTTTTTTTGATTAGTAATATGCGTTGCTAAGAACTTCATTTGGACAACTTTAAAGGTGATTTTCTCAATATTTAGATTTTTTTTTTTTTGCACCCTCAGATTCCAGATTGTCAAATAGTTGTATCTCAACAATTAAAGTATTATCGTAGACGATATATATCGCACAGACCTCGCGTCAAGCCTCACATCTCATTACCAAAATGTCATGACATTTAAGGTTTGTGACACCATATTTGAATATATTCTGTGTGGGTGTTGAATAAAGACTTAAATTTTGATTTTCTTGTTTCCATTTGGAGCTGGAAAGTTTTGAACTCAGTCAACTTTCGTAATAGGGACCAAAACTGCTGAAACGTTATTCAGCATGCCTTCTTTTGTGTTCCTCAGAAGAAAGAGAGTCATACAGGTTAGCACCGACAATAGGCTGAGTAAATGATGACAGAGTTTTTATTTTTGGCTGATTCAGTGGCCTTTTCAGACCCTCTTCGGTTCCCCCTCGAGCGCAGTGTGAGATCCCTCTTGCTTACTCTCTCAATCTCTCTTTTAGACACTCCTGGCCTACTTAAACACAACTGCTGTAACACAAGCTGGAGTACCTCAGGAGATCCTGCGTGGGAAAAAACTCAAGGTCATTGTTCTGCTGCTCCGACAAGAGCGGTCAAGAGTGTTGTGAAAGATCTTATCCTCAGAGGTGTAACTGGTCTGGATTGTCACAGGTTGGTGCTGGACCTCGGTAATCACTGGGTTTCGGTTTCTGCCAAAGAGCAAAACTCCTAAGTCAATAGAAACAGGTTTAGTCGTATTGATGAATTTACAGAGCAGGCTTTGTTGGAGCTGAGTGTTTGTGTGTGTGTGGGGGTTATGCTACTTCCCTCATTTGTCCCGGCCTGGGAGACCTTTTTTTTTTTTTTTTTTTTTGGGTACAAGCTGCACTGCGTCACCGTCGTACAAGGCCACCCTCCGAGGTTTAGGAAAACTTAAGCAATAGCTACATATTTGACAGATCACCCTCTCGGTTTTAAGGGTGTTCTCCCGAGTTTGCTCACTCCCCAAAGGCCTAATCAGTGCCCAGGTGGCAAAGTTGGGTACCCGCCCTTGGCCTCAGAACTGCAGATGTCACCCCGGTAGGTTCCATGAGCTCCAGCTGTGCTGGCCAGCTGGTTTCTGCACACTATCCTTGCGTCTCCCTGGAGAGTTGACCCAAATAGCAAGCCCCAGGGAATACTAAAGCGCACCGCAAACAAACAACCCCAATCTGTCAAGTGGAAGGAAAGAGTGGAGGCGCAAGAATGGATCTGGATTTTTAGGTCTCCGGAAGGAGATTAAAGAGCAGGTCATATGGGTTTTAGAAAAATGTAGCTGTTTGTAACGTAGCTACAGTTGAGGTCAAAAGTTTACATCCCGCTTTCAGAATCATTAAAAATGTTAATTATTTTACCAAATGCATGTTATTGTTTATTTAGTACTGTCCTGAATAAGATATTTCACACAAAAGATGTTTACATATAGTCCACAAGAGAAAATAATAGTTGAATTTATAAAAATGACCTGGTTCAAAAGTTTACATCCCCTTGATTCTTAATACTGTGTTGTTACCTGAATGATCCACAGCTGTTTTTTTGTTTAGTAATAGTTGTTCATGAGTCCCTTGTTTGTCCTGAACAGTTAAACTGCCTGCTGTTCTTCAGAAAAATCTTTCAGGTCCCACAAATTCTTTGGGTTTCCAGGATTTTTGTGTATTTGAACCCTTTCCAACAATGACTGTATGATTTTGAGATCCATCTTTTTACACTGAGGACAACTGAGGGACTCAACTATTACAGTAGGTTCAAACGCTCACTGACGCTCCAGAAGGAAAAAAAACATGTGTTAAGAGCTGGGGGGTGAAAACAATGCATCATGTTTCCTTCTGAAGCATCAGTGAGCGTTTGAACCTTCTGTAATAGTTGCATATGAGTCCCACAAAATCATCCAGTCACTGTTGGAAAGGGTTCAAATACACAACAAATGCCTTGAAATTTTTCTGAAGAACACCAAGCATCTCTAAATCACAACTTGCGTACGATTAAGTACGTACTTAAGTACGATTGATGCGCTATGTGTACATTTTCAATTGAGTGCACAAGTTGTTTGTGCTAATATGTGATGTATACCTAGTGCAACTT
Source organism: Cirrhinus mrigala (assembly GCA_036247105.1). Taxonomy (NCBI): domain Eukaryota; kingdom Metazoa; phylum Chordata; class Actinopteri; order Cypriniformes; family Cyprinidae; genus Cirrhinus; species Cirrhinus mrigala. The sequence continues at coordinate 29,087,951 of CM070015.1, forward strand.
TAGGTTTTTTACTGAAATAGTTCTGATAATTCACTGTGAACCCATTATTTCCTGAAAAAATGTGTTGATCAATGTAGACTGTCGTTGTTCTAATTACTTCATGTAATAATAAAGAACATAGACATATTTTGATTTACAAACTGTGTTGTTTCATCAGTTAGTCACGTAAGCACTCGGCTAACACATCCACCGTTATTGTTTTGTTAATTGTTTACAGTTTAGCAGCTAAACTTTAGCTGTGGGCATGATTCACTTGTGTAAGTGTTAAACAAAATGTTTTTATGTCATTACTTTAAGGACGGATTGGAGCACTGTATTGTTGTTTATCATTTGTTTTGGTGCATGCTTTGTCAGTGGTAGCCAGGGTTGCCAGGTTTTCACAAAACAACACACCCAATTGCTACTCAAAACTAACCCTAAACTAACAAGATGTTTTTATGCCGTTAGTTTAGAAAACAGATTGGAGCACTATATTATTGTTTTGGTGCATGCTTTGTCAGTGGTAGCCAGGGTTGCCAGGTTTTCACAACAATACCCGCCTAATTGCTCCTCAAAACTAGCCCAACTGCATTTCGAGGGGGTTACTCATTAAAAATTGCATTCTGGGAGTGTAAAATACACATTTTTTTGTCAATATTTCCCCTGGTAAATTCGCATTCCAGTGGCTAAATATGACGTTATTTGAGTTGCTTCAACCCGCAGACTTGGCAACACTGATGGCAGCGCTCACTAACTTGCTCGAGGTCTCCTCTCTGTACTAGTCATCAGGCTTGGAGGGCTGGCCAATCAGAGCAGAGTAAGCTTATGGAAGGGAGGGGTTTACAGAGCTTACACTCAAAACTGATCTAACGAATAATTTTGAAATTGAAATACCATATGACCTGCTTTTTAAACATGGCCTTCGTGTCATTCCACACTGAGACCTATTCCTCAGCTTTGCTTTATTCTGGAGTTCCTGTGGGAGTCGACAGTGTTGATTCGGGCCACGCGGTCAGCATTTGAGATCGTCTCCACGTCTTAGTAGAAACCGGGAATGTTGTTTTTCTGAAGGAGAAACAGCAGAGCATTATTCTCATGCCCAGTCCCGCAATGTAGAGTTGGACTCGCACAGTTTTTTTTTTTTTTCTTTCCTGTGCCTTGTTTTAACAGAACCAGAACATCTTATTCTACTTCGGAGCCAGTGAGTCTGCAACAGAGCTGTTGTTGTGTTAGACCACTTGCACTTAGGCTTGTGTTAATGACTTTTGCTAATGGGCCGAAGCCTCCGATCCCTTGTGGTGTAACTGGAGAATAAGAGAAGGTCATATGTCTGTGAATGGCATCGGTTTTCTCCTCCACTTATTAGCACAGTGTACTACGTCCCTCGATACTTGCACTTTTACCACGGGAGCCGATGTTGTTGATATTACAGAGCAGCTAGTTTACAAGGTACACCCTGACTGAGCGTTTACACATCTCTGATATATATTCGCAATGTTTGTGCCTTGCTTGTATAAGCTGCGTTGACTTAAGGTAACCAGACTACAGAGGATATTAGCCTGGCATCTTTAAATAAACGTAATATCCTCCTGACTTTGCTCTCGGAAGTTCACACTTGGGGCAGCAGCAGTAATTTTCCCCTCATGTCTTTTTCACTGTGTAATGGCTCTATATTTCCTGCCAGCGGAGCTGCTGGGAGGAGGAGTGGGGCGGAAACAGCCTGGCAGTACACTGCAGCAGAGATGGGCACACAGGCTCCTGCTCTCTCGACGTCATCTTCATGAGGATCTACAGGCTTGATTCCCTGTGGGAAAATAGCCTGTCTGCATCCTCCCACCCTCTCGTTCTCTATCACTCTCTTTGGTCATTCTTCATGCTAGCAGGTTCTGTCACCCTGAGGTAGGCCTGTGAGTGTGGTGTTGACTGACAGCGAGAATGCTTCTGTTCTTCTCGGCGATCCATGTGCACTCTACTGTAGCATCTTCTTGGCAGCCTTCACCTCCATCTAGTCTCTGGTACATACAGTGGAAGTTCACTTCTGTATGTTTCAGTGACTTTGAGTGCTTGCGCCCCCTTTAGGAATAAGGTGGTAGTGCCTCTGTTGAGGTCACCTTAAGATGCAGCAAAAAAATGTTACTTAAATCAAAACACGCTGTGGGCTATTAAGCCGCAAAAATCAATGTATGTGTATATGAATGCAAACATAATTTTTATTCTACTCTGAGAGTCACTTCATGAGCATTTTACCGTTTCTTTTGAGAAAAACTATTGTTGTATCATTTACAAACAGAAACTTAAAGGTCTTCACAGCAACCCATCAAAATAAAAGTTTGGTTTAAATTGAAGAAGAAACTGTGACAGAAACATATTACTTATGATAGATAATGTACTACTTCACTAATAATAAAATACTAATAATAAAATAAGTATTAAAATGTTATTTCTTTAAAACAGACCTTAAAAATGTAATTTTTGTTAAACTTTTAATAAATTGCTGTTAAATTGTGTAAGTTTCATGGTTTAAATTAATTAGACATGCTTTTTGATTAATGAAGTTAATTTACCCATTAAAACAGAGTCAAAACAGGAAAAAAAACAATCTAGAAAAAAAAAATGAAAAAAAATAAATTTGGGGAAAAAAAAAAAACACAATTTGGGAAAAAATAAAACTGATATCATAGGCCTTAATGTAACGATAGTAATACTACTACTACTACTACTACTACTACTACTACAACTACTACTACTACTACTACTACTAAAATTATTATTGAAACATTTTTGTAAGAAATATTTACCAGAAAAATTATTTACCAGAAAAAATGTAAATACACAACCCTGTATTTCTGAAAAATACACTTAAGAGCTAATAATAATAATAATAATAATAATAATAATAATAATAATAATATATATATATATATATATATATATATATATATATATATATATATATATATATATATATATATATATATATATATATATTTGGTAAAAATGAAACTGAGGAAAAACTGTATTGTATACTGTATCTCATAGGGCCTTAAAAATGTACTTTTTGTTAAACTTTTAATAAAATGCTGTTAAATTGTGTAAGTTTCATTATTTCAATTTAGACATGCTTTTTGATTAATATTTTTAATTTAACCATATTTAACCTGAAAAATTCAAACGAGGAAAAAAAAAAACACTAAAACTGAATTAGGGAAAATATAAAACTGATTTCATAGGACCCTGCTTAATGTAATGATAGCACTACTGCTGCTACCAATCATAAAATTATTGAAAAATAATTTTTTTAAGGAATATTTACCAGAAAAATAGTTTCCCAGAATTTATTTACCAGACAAATGTAAATGCACAACAGTATTTCTGGGAAAATAAATAAATAAATAAATATTTTTATAAAATCAATTAATTAAAAGATTCTTTTGATTATTAAAACTTAACGAAACCATTAGATTGAAATCAAGAAGATTAATGGAAAACACAGAATTTGGTAAAAATGAAACTGAATTTAAGACTGCTGTTAAATTATGTAAGTTTCATGATTTCAATTCATTAGACATGCTTTTTTTTACATTTACCCATTAAATAGAGTCTAGAAAAATTAAAAAACAAAACAAAAAACAAACAAACAAACAAACAAAAAAAACAATACAGAAAAATTTAAATGGAAAGAGAAAAAAAAATGAATTTGACTACAGTCAGTTTCCTCTCTGTACTGCAGTAGAGAGAATCACTGTAATTAGTTTTAAAAATAGACACCTTTTATTACTTTAAGGGTATTGTTAAACATTATATGAACCCAGGTACTAACATGTATCAAACAGTGGGTTGCAAACCGTACGGTTCTTGTTTTATGGGAACCGTTTCAACCCCGACTGATTTCTCACCTAAGCTGTCTGCCGTTGGCAGGCACTCCTCATTCCTTTATCTATGTTTTTTTTTTCCCTCCTCTCTTAGAGAACTCTCTGTTCTGTCTGGAGGTGTGATTTATGTATTCTTTTATTGAATTCCTGCGCTTTGTTTGAACTGAATATGGCAACGGTGTTTAGCGTTTCTCTCCGTTTCATTGGCAGCATTAAAACCGGTCTCATCTGGCCTGCTTTGATCTTGAGACAGTCGAACACTGTAGAAGACATGGCAAAGGAATGTGATTTATGAAACCACTTAGCATGTGCGATACTTGAAAATGAGAAATATATATATTTTTTTTAACCTGCTTAGTTGGTATGTGCCAAAAATGTTACTGTGAGAGCTTTAATGTGAACTATTCCTGAAGAAGAAAAGTGAGCACACAGGACAGTTAGAGCTCGTTATCGCCTCTTTTCTTAGACCACCGTTAAATGCGGAGGAGGCGAAGGTTGACGGAGGAGTAATTTTATCGTTGTAATGAAGAGCGTATCTGCAATTAGCCTTTTGTCCTCTACAGCTGAAGTTCAGGGCCTCGGATCCAAACATGCGTGACTCCCGCATCCCATTTAGTCTGACTGAGGATCCTGTCGTCTGAATGTCTGTGCTGGTTAAAGATCCCCCGCTCAACATTTTAGCTGTGGTCACACGATGCTCTTAAATGCAGATTGCGGTGCGTTGCATGGCTGCTCTCTGGCTTATTTGAAACCTCTCATCTCAGTTGATTCTGTGGCCCCCTAATTGTGCGGGACCCTCCGGCATTTCCAGCCCTAAAGGTGTTGTTCAACCATCAAATTGTATTTACTATAATGGAAATAAATCTGCTCCTGAGGAAACGCGAGTGGAAAGTTGAGCACTTTAAGCCATTGTTTAAGACGTTGTTGCCAGGCTGAAATGGTCTTTTTGCTAGTCACATTAGCTTAACAGTGTATATACAGTTTCAGGGTTATTTGCATGATGAGATTTTGATATTCCCTGTAATGTGTAGTAGAAGCTTGTTGATGTTCAGAAACTGTTTGGGAAATACCAGAAGGAAAAGAGCAACAGCGCCCCCCTGTGACCCAAACACTGTTCTCAATGCTTGTTCTGTCATTTCTAATATGAAATATCTGATCTTCTGATATTTTATATGAGGCTTTTTTATTTTAAGGATTAAAATGTTATTTTTGGGATATAAATGTATTGCTTTAGCAGATGCTTCTATCCAAAGTGGCTTTGATTTGCAAGCACCAGTTGAGCCAGAAGAATTATAATTGATTTAACAACTTTCTTTTAGATTGAGTGTTTTTGTCTTTTAAGATGTACAATTGATGCAATCCAAGTATCCAAGTGACTGTTTTCTACTCATTGCTTGATAATTAATGATTTTTAATCTTACATACTGCTTAAAGAAGACCTAAAATGGCAGTACTTTTAAAACATCTCAGCCATGTTTCTTGGAATGAAAGAGCAGACTGCAGCTGACCTTAAAAAGTTCAAGGCTCGCTTTTCGTCTGTACTTTCTCACTCGTTTCCCAGTGGGCTGACCTGCTCTCTTTAGTCTTTGACGATAGCTTCAGAAAGATGCTGAGTGCTTCTCTGCAGTCTGTGCTGAGCTCAGCCGGCCGTAAGTGAAAGATGTGATTTATATGCTTCGCAGCTCGCTTTTTGAATCTGAGCTTTCCATAAAAATGTGATGTATAAAAAAATATAAGCGACAAATGAAGTGAAAGCTGTCCTAGGACTGGATTCAGTCTTGTGTATCAGTGTTTACTGTAGAAAACAACCCACATGTTATTCTAAATCTAGATCAGTTACTTCTGTAAAGTACAAATTGAAGTATTTTGATAGTAAATGGTGAGAAGAGATTGTAAAGATTTAAAAATGGCAAACTTGTCATTTGAAATTTTGAATATTCAAACCAATTTGAATATTGCCTTTTGTAGTGTGTAATGTAGCGGTATGTGAATGCAAATGATCTGCAGTTCAATGTTGGTTTCATGAAATGCTTGCTTTTGAAAGATGGCTCACTACCCAGTTTATTTGGTCCAGCTGGCTTCATTGAATAACAACTTGTATGTATTATAAATAATAGATGTTTATATTTTCTATCGAGCATTCGAAATGCATAAATATGGCGATGGGGATGTCATTTCTAACACGCACTGTACACGGTAGGCCAATCACAACAGACTGGGCCATCTGACCGACCAATCAGAACTGAGTAGGTTCACAGAAAGGAGGAGCTTAGAGAGACTGAATCTTTTGAACTGCTTCGAATAAGTCATTTGAGAATCACTGGAAAATTAGATGATATTAAATGGATATTTTGAGCACCCAGAACCGTAGTTTGACTTTGCATATATGGAAATCTATTGTAGAACACTCTCAAATAATATCAGGGACCTTAAAACTGGCATAATTGGGGTACTTTAAACTTTTCCTGTCTTTTTTGAAGACCTCTGTTCTTGTTCACTTTTAAATACTCATGACCATGTGGAAATTTTATGTCTGGTATTCATTTTTATTATGACAAATTCAATGAGTAATTGTGAGAATTCACTAATTTTTTATGAAAGTCTGTTCATTTTTTTTTTTTGACCGATTCTTTACAGGAACCAGCTCAAGAGTTATTTGCTTGTGAATTGGACATAGCGTTCCCACAGTTTAATTCACCCAAGAATGAAACGTTCTGGCATCACGTCACTGTCCTGTCTGCATAACACAAAAAAAGTAATATTTTGAAGACATTTTGGCATCAAAACAACATCGGACCCCATTAACTCATTGTTTTTGGCAAAAACAGAGACATTTTCAAAATAGCTTCTCTTGTTTTACACATCCAAAAGAAAGTCATACAGATTTGGAATGACATCGGGGTAATTAAATGATGACACAATTTTAATATTTGGGTGAATTATTTCTTTAAACTGTGGGAACACTGCAGTCTAGTTTACACAGGCAAAAAAAAAAAAAATCAGTCAAAAAATTCATTCAACTTTTAGGTGCATGCAGTCACAGTACACAGTACTTAAAGTATTTGAATTTGACTTTTTGAAATCTTAAGGCCTGGAAAACCCTTGAAAATGGCAATATTCCTTAAAAGGGAATTGATGTGCTTGTATTATTAAAAGAAAATGTATCTATGAATTGTGTTTACAGTAAGCACATATGTTTTCACACCAAATTCACGCAATTACAAAAACAAATCATACTTTTTTGCCTTTTTCAGTTAATGTCATTAAACTATCCAGTAGTAGTAGTGACTGTGTCGTGTAAACATGGCTGAAAACGCGAAAAGAGGAACAGGTGAACCGAATCAATTGAGTCATTCAAAATCGTGATTGCGATCTTTGATTTCAAACGATTCACTAGTAAAAAAATCTGATCAAATTAAAAGAGCTATTCATTTCCAATTTTCGACGTCGCTTGTAATGATTTTAAAAAGTGAAACTGAGCTTTTCGAAACTCTCAAAATGATTCACTGTTTCAAAGCCCTCCAATTGGATCGTGTATTGCGAATCTTTTGATTCAGATCGGGTCTACAAATCACGTATCGTGAATCATTTGATTTACATAGGAACTTAGCACTTTGCGAATCATTTGATTCAGACTGGGACTAAGCGTATCGCGAATCATTTGATTTTAGATCACGGCTTTTTGAATCTTTCCGGGAATTGAATGATTCATGACCCGCGTTCCGAGTTCTCATCTGAATGATGATTTGCAAATCACTGCATTCAATTCATACTGCAGGCTCACAAAGCAGGTAAAAAAAAAATAAAAAATGAGAAAACTCAACTGCGTATCTTCAGTGAACACAAGGCGGCTGTCAGGGTTAAAGAAACATTCTGCATGGAGATATATGAGTTTGGCTGGCCACTGTTGTTATTGGGCTGTGGTTTCATTTTTCCTTCACAAAGCGTCCTTCTGCTCTGCAGATCTTCCTTGTTATGCAAACTGTGATTTAAGGAGCTCTAAGAAGGGATTCTCTTTCCTTTTTGCATCTCTGGTTGTAAATATGACACAGGCTATTATCGTGAGATTATCACACGTCTTTCTTTTCCTTGCCTCGTCTCCTTCACTCCCTTCTGATTTCAGGTCGCTCCTCTCTGTGTTCGGCCAGGCCTTTGGACCGGAGACTCTTATTTTTCCTCTTCCACTTTTATGAGGGGCATTTATAGCTGAGGTCATATTGTTCTCATGCTTGCGACACGTCACCTGATGCGTTTAGCACAGCAGGCAGGTGAAAGTTGGAGACTCTTGGTAACTTGGAAAGTTGGTGACGTGACGGGGATTGAAACTAAAATCTGCAGTACCTGGAGATTACATCTAAACGCTACTGGCGGTATGCAATTGGATAATGTGTCTGTGATGTTGTGGAATATCGCTTTACACAAAGGTAGAAAGGTACTATTCTGGTTGATCTGAAGATGCATCATGTTATATTAATATTTGGTATTCAATTCTTTATTTCTGTTTTCTTTTATTGTGTCTATGCAGGCTTGGTGATCAAGCGATAGAGCTGCTCTGACGCCCAGTGGAAACCCAGGTGTGTATCTGCTGATTTCCTCTTGCCTCATGTGGGATTTTGCAATATTTAGATTTATGCATTTGACACTTGCATAGCATTGGAAGATGCATATTTTATCAGTTTGATTCCCTGACTTTGGCATTGCTAGTGTCATGCTCTACTGTTGAAGCTACAGAAAAGCATATACCAGAGTAATCATTTTGGCAAATTTGTGTTTGTAATTTTTCTCAAAATTATTCCAGGTAGGATTTTTAAAAGAAATGCGTTATGCTCATGTCACATGATCCTTCAGAAATCATTCTAATATGCTGATTTGCTGCTTAGAAATGTTTCTTATAATCAGTGTTAAAAAAATTCTGCTGCTTAATATTCTTGTATGATTCTTTGATTAACAGAAAGCTTAACAGAACTTAGAAACATTGTCTCCCTCTGGTGCTCTTCGGTCACTTCTGACCGAAAATTTTTCTGTTTTAAAATTTTAAAAATCACAGCCTTCGATCTAATGGTATGAAACTCTGACTTTATGCCATTTGGAATGTCCAACACAAAAAAAAATTGAGCATATTCAAGCAGGCTAGTGGTTCTCAAAAAAATATCCACACTTTTACTCTTCGGTCTAAAATGACCGACCATAGGAAATGAATGGGAAATCAACAAAAATAACAAATATTTCAGAGAATTTTTTGTGTGTACAATCTACAAATCCTCCACAAGGCTGAAAAAAAGTACACAGCATGAAGGGGTGACAATCTAAAACCAACGCCATTCATAAACACACCCATTCACCCACACACACACACACACACACACACACACCCACACATTATATACACACCTCTCCTCGTCCACTTTTGACCGAAACATTTTCGGTTTGAATTTTTCAAAAAAATCACAGCTTCATCTCAGATGGGTACAAATTCCAGTGGACTTTTATGGCTTTTGTAATGTGAACACACATAAAAAAGGAGGCACGATTCCAAAAAAAAAATAAAAAACAACTTGTGCTCTTTGGTCTAAAAATGACCGACCACAGGAAATGCAATGGGAAATCGACAAAAATACAAATGAATTCAGAGAATTTTTGTGTGTACAATCTACAATTCCTCCACAATGCTGAAAAAAAGTACACAGCAGTGGAGGGTGACACTCTAAAAACCACACCCATTCATAAACCACCCATTCACACACAACACACACTACACACACACTCCACCACTTTATATACACACCTCTCTTCGGTCACTTTTGACCGCAACATTTCGGTTTTGAATTTTTCAAAAAATCACAGCTTCATCAGAACGGTACCAAATTCAGTGACTTTTATGGCATTTTGAAGTGAACACACCATAAAAAAATGAGGCAAGATTCCAAAAGAAAAAAAAAAAACAACTTGTCTCTTTGGTCTAAAATGACCGACCACAGGAATTGAATGAAATCGACAAAAATACAAATATTCAGTAGAAGTTATGGGTGTGTACAATCATACAATTCCTATACAATGCAGAAAAAAAGTACACAGCATGAAGGTGACACCTCAAAACACACCCATTCCTAAACACACCCATTCACACACACACACACACACACGACACACGACACACAATTATATACACACCTCGCTTCGGTCCACTTTTGACCGAAACATTTCGGTTTGAATTTTTCAAAATCACAGCTTCATTCAGAACGGTACAAATTCAGTGACTTTTATGGCATTTGGAATGTGAACCACAAAAAAATGAGGGCACGATTCCAAAAAAAAAAAAAAAACACTTGTGCTCTTTGGTCTAAAATGACCCGACCCACAGGAAATGAATGGGAAATCGACAAAAATCCAAATATTTCAGAGAATTTTTTGTGTTGTACAATCTACAATTCCTCCACAATGCTGAAAAAAGTACACAGCAGGGAAAGGGGTGACACTCTAAACACACCCATTCATATACACACCCCATTCACACACACACACACACATTATAGTACACACCTCTCTTCGTCACTTTGACCGAAACATTTTCGTTTTTGAATTTTTTTCAAAAAATAACAGCTTCATCAGAACGGTACCAAATTCTGTGACTTTATGGCATTGGAATGTGAACACACATGAAAAAATGAGGTCACGATATCCAAAAAAAAACAAAAAACAACTTGTGGCTCTTGTTCAAAAATGACCGACCACAGGAAATGAATTGGAAAACGAGCAAAAATGCAAAAATTTAGCAGAATTTTTCTGTCTCTTTCTCACACATCCACACACACGCAACAAATGAACTGTAACACAGCAAGTGAGAATATGTAAAATAAAAAAAATATTATATAAAAAAATTACATATCCAGAGAGCAAAAGACACACCACTCTCATGCATATACAAATCAGAGAGTATCTATGTACTAACAAGTCAACAAATCATCTGCAACGCTGAAAAAAAGTGAAGGGGACACTGATGTGAGACACATCCACTCACACACACTCGACGTGCACACACACACACACACACACACACACACACCTATGAACTACGGGTCGTAAACAAGCAGAGTTTTTGAGATATGTAAAATCCATTCAAATAACTCCGTCATTAATTCAGCGAAAGCTCACAACAGTGAAGGTGTATACCGAAAACTACAGACCAGTTCATAAACACACACACACACAAACACACCGATGAACGTGTGCATTTGGAAGCTCGGGCCTTGTTCATTACATTGTTTCGAGCGTTTTTTCTTTTTTTGAGAAGCTTTGTGTCAACACGCATAAGAAGTAAAAAAAAAAAAATAACATAATAATAGTCACATGGCGATATGTTCCTGAAAGGTCATGCAGTCGTTGTTTCACAACTTGCTACCCAGGTTTCTCGTCAAGGTCCATGACTGTACAGTTTACCCATTTTTTCTCAATAACTCAACGAGTGACAGCTTGTCAGGTTGATTCCTTGCAGCGCTGTTCGTGTCATCAAATCTCACAACCCTTGACTGTGTTGGAATGTTTTTCTGTCTCTCTCACTACATCCACACACACAAATGAACTGTAACACAGCAAATTTTGAGATATGTAAAATATAAAATTTTTTTATAAAAAAAAGCATATCGTAGAGTGCAAAAGGACATAAAGTGTTAAAAGGAATTGAATTGTATTTTTATTTTTGTACAAATTCTGAATTAAAAAATGGGTAATCAAATACTTTTCCATGTGTTTTCCTCTTTCCTAACACAAATGTTTAGTTTGACTGTAATCATAAGACAAAAATTAACACTTTAAATTCAAATTTATAACAAAAAACTACCCAAACCCGGGGATAAGTAAAGAGTCCCTTTGAGATTTATTTAAATGGTTGGTTCAGCTATTCCACCTAATAGAATAATGCTGAATCAATTGCGTCTAAAAACAAACTAGGCAATTCACAAGCTTGCTCTGGTAGAGACTATACAGGCATCAAGTTTACACCTGTCATTAAGATGTTTTTCTCGATTTTTTACAACCAATGCGCTAATCTTCCTTCAAAAATTATGTGTTGAATGGCGGAGTCCCTCTATTTTAACCTGAAAATACTGCATTAATTAAAAAAATAATAATTAAAAAAATTAAATAAAATTTTAATTATTCTCAATGGCAAAAAAATGGGATATGAATACAGCATAAATATAAGTATACCACAAAACCCTCTCAAAATGCAAAATAAAAACAGAAAAATTATTATTAAACAAAAATGGAATTTGAATGGTTTTACTGAAAAAAAATTACTATATGCCGTTACAGGTGTCCGTCACTTCTGACCGCGAAGAGCACAAGTGTGACTCCGAAACGAAGAGCACCAGAGGGTTAAAACAAATCTTTCTGACCTATTAATGTTCAGTACTGAGCACTCAAATGGGTTAGTTATTTAACATTGCTGCTTACTCTGATAAGATATCTCAGTCAGTAGGTCTGGTATATTTTGATTGCTTGTATTTGCGGTGATTGCATGCCTGAACATCTTAGTGGTAATGCTGTAGTTTCACCTTTTTCCATTAGAGGCTGCTGGAGAGCTAAACTTATACAGTACATATCCCACTTTTACCCTACTGACATCTTTGGTTCATTCATACATTTTGCTTTCGTGTTCAGTTGTCAACCTCTTAATTTACTGGATAAACTATACCTATCTACAGAGAAACTGCCATCTTGCTTTTTATGCACAGAATCTAAAAAAAAAACAAAAACATTTGCTGCCTTTTTTTTTTTTTTTTTTTTTTTTTTTTTGTGAGAAATAAAAAAGGCTTAACTTAGGGAAGCTGGTGCTCAGCATTAAATTAACATATTACTTTCAATTACTTATTTAAAACTTCATTTAAATGATTTAAATGACATTTATTTATTTATTTATTTATTTATTTATTTATTTATTCATTCATTCATTTATTTATTTTTGTGATCGTTACCAAAATTTTGCCAAAAAATGACACTTTTTACACATTTGTTTTTTAAAAAATAATAAAAAAATAAAAAAATAATAATTTGCTTTTATAATAATAATTGAACTAATTTTGCCTCAAAATGTCTGAAAACACAGTTGTGTGCTTTTGGTTTCCTTATTCTTTATTTATTTATTTAGTTATATAGTTTTTTTTTTTTTTTTTTTTTTTTTTTAAGAATGCTGGATTTGCACCTTTATTGCTTTTAAAAACAATAATTGAACAAGAAGAACAGAAGTTTATTTATTTATGCATGCATGTATGTATGTATGTATGTATGTATCTATTTATTTATTTATTTATTTATTTATTGTGATCTGTACCAAAATTTTGCCTCAAAATGTCTGAAAACACAATTGTGTACTTTTGGTTTCTTCATTCTTTATTTTTTTTTTTTTAAATGTTTCATAACTAGCTACTGTTTCTTGATATTAATTGTGCGTTATTTAATAGTTTAACATATTTGGGTTTTTTTTTATGTTTGAAGAACATTGGATTGGCACCTTTATTGCTTTTAAAAACAATAATTGAACACCAAATTGTAGAACAGCACTTTTTGGGGAAGTTTATTTATTTATTTATTTAGAAATTTATGTGATCGGTACCAAAATTTTGCCTCATAATATCTGAAAACAGCTGATGTGCACAGTTGATGTTAAAAACTACAACTGAACAGCAAATTGTAGAACAGCACTTTTTGGGGAAGTTTATTATTGTTTGTTTATTGATTATAGGACATTTTATATTATAATGATTCGAAATTATATTGTTTATGGCAATGTTTCTTCTCTCTCTCTCTAACTTGTAATATTTACTGAAATTGTTTATTTTTTTCCCCATTTGGGTGATGCTGAAGGACAATAGTAGTTGTATTAAACTATAATTTTGTAGGCTCTGGAGGATCTCTGGTCTGGGCTGATTATAGTTATATAGTCTGAAATATCAGTGGACGTGTTTGTGAACTAAAATTTTAGTGATTGCTATTGTTTATTTTAAGCAGTTGTGAATGAATGTGTGTGGATCATTGAGCATTTTCTGTTTTGTAATAGTACCGGATGAGGTGCAGTGGTTTGCTTTGTCCTCATGATGGCGTTAGTTTCTTCCAAATTTTGTACCGAAACTGAACATGAGCTGATACAGAGCCAGTGAGCAAATCCAGACCGCTTAATGATTCACTATTTCCCTAATTGCGGTAAAAAACGGTTCCAATTAATATTCTAGTGATCATAGCAGATGGAAAACTGAATTTATAAGAACGTTTTTAGCATCCAGCTTTGGAAATGTATTTTCACAGATTTCCCTGTACCCCAACATCAAATATCAGCTCTGAGCTTCTTCAGAAGTTGCATGGATGGGTGTTTTCTATGAAGTATTCCAGTATCCCAGCTTAAATGCAGCTGAATGTGAGCAGGAATATATTAAGTCTCTGATGTTTTCTTTCACCATCTTAGCTACTTAAATATGTATAAAAAAAAATAAGAACGCATCCTGTGCCTTCTACATTCGTATAAATTTTCTATCTTCTAAATACTAAATAACCTTTAGTTTTTTTTTTTTTTTTTTTTTTTTTGTTTTAAGTATCATTAAAGTAATATTATTGTACTTAATTAATTAATGAATTAATTAATATTTTAATTACTTTATATTTTATTAATTACTGTTTTTATTTTATTTATATTAAATTTATACTATTTCATTCTTTTTTTTATTAGAAAGTAATTTAAAGGATTTAAAAATAAAATAAGTTAAAGGATTTTGTATAATATATTTCACAAAAATATATTTTTGTATATTTTATTCAGCTGAAGTCATTTCAAGTATGGAAAGGGTTTTTTTTTTTTTTTTTTTTAGTGCTTTAGATTTAGTATGATTCATCTATAATAATCCTGTCTTGTACGCAATTTATCTCTATTTGGTTTTATTTTATATTTTTTATTCATTTTTATTTTAGCTGAAGTTTATTGTTTTAGTACATCAAGTTAAACTGAATGAAATATTGCCTCGGCTGAAATAAGTTAAAGGATTTATTGTGTATATACCTGTATTTTAGCTGAAGTTATTTCAAATCTGGAAAGTTTTTTATGGTTTTAGATTTAGTTTAAGTTATTAATAATAAGCCTGTCTTATACGCATTGCATCCCAGGGTGTACTGCAGCAGAACAAGAATTGAAAAGTGAAATAAAACCACTTTTTGGTAAATAAGTAGTCTTGCCGAAGGATGTCAGGGGGAGTGAACGTGTCCTTTTTGGCCATGCGAACCCAGGCTTTTGATTGGCTGAGGGTGACGTGATGTCATTACCTGGACTGGCGAGAGCAGACTGCTCTTGCCTCAGGTAAAATAGCAGGATACGTGATAGAGAAGGAAAGTGAGAAAACAAATCCGGCGCGAAATCTCCAGCGGTCTGTGTTTACTCTGTCTAACCTTGTAAAGCTCTACTAGTGTCCTCTCCTCTGAGCTTCCTGCTTCTCTCTCTCTCCTCTCACCAAGTACCAAAAGCAGAGGAGGGGGAGGAGACCACGCATGTGTTTTTGTGTGTGTGTGTGGTAGAGCTGAAAGTGTGGAGCGAGGGAAGGGGGCTGGCAGAGCACACCTTCACCGAGTGCCTCAGAAACACAGAACAGGACAGTGCAGTCAGGTAGCTTCCTGCGTCCGGGTCAAGTGGCCATGGCCCTGATTGTGGACGCCGCGCACTGCATGGGGGCCTACTACTGCCTCGTTAGGACCCGGTTCAAGCGGCGACGCAAGAAGCGCTCGGAGCGGAAAGGTCAGAACGTTCTTTCTTTAACAGGCCTGCCGGAGATTTGTGATCCGCTTCGACTTCTAAAACTTGAGCGTATGCGGCGTTTTCTTTGGTGTGTGAGATTTGCATTTCTAGATTGATATTTCAACTCTTGCATTGGAAATGATTTTGAACTGTGATTCCGTTATATAAGAAGAGATTTGAGAGAATATGTGTGATATTTATCAGATATTTATTATGTATTAGCTTTGTATTTGTAGCTTCATCAGCTTTATGTAATATTTGTCATTTTATGATTTGAAATGAAGGTAAAAGGTACTTTTTGTTGTTTTGTCTGGTGAAATCGAAAGCTGGTAATGCAGTTTTCTGAGCTCCTGTATGATACAGCTGTGTGCTTCTGGATCATATAAACTTTGTAGTAAACATTATGAAAAAGTGGGTAAATAAGTTTATAAATATATATAGAAATATTGGGATGCCTACTGGTCCATACGTGTCTTAAATTCACTTTCCACTAATGTTGCAGTAATATTTTTAAATTAAATATTGTTTATATTTAAAATGTAATTTTGTATCCAAAGTCAAATCTGCTGTTTATTTATTTATTTATTTGTTAGTTATTTATTTTTATAAATATATTTGAACTTAATTTTCCATAAGCTAATTTGGTGTAAAACTAAACAGTAACTCATTCCCTGAATATTATTTTTGTGACATGATCTAATTTTGGTAACTAAAGTGGAAATCATTACCTGAATATTACCGACTTGATTTTTGCTTTTTGCTCTGTTTACATAAATGTTGAGCCAACTTAGAGCATTTAATATTACATAAGCATTTTATTCATTCATTCATTTATTCATTCATTCATTTATGTTTTAAAAATTAACATTGAACATTGAATATCATTGCATAAACATATTGATTGATTAATTGAACATTGATGTTTGGTCAAGTTATAATTATTTTTGGTCAAGTTATAATTCCTCTGTGAAAACCATCCTTTTTAAGCCAACTTAGGACATTGAATATTATTACGTAAACATGTTTACATGTTTATTTGTTTTGTTTTGTTTGTTTGTTTGTTTGTTTGTTTGTTTATTTATATCGGCTATGAAAATTGATTTTTGGTCAAAATTATATAATCCTTCTGTGAAAATCCTTTTTTAACTAATTTAGAACACTGGATATCATTACATAACAAATTTGATTGATTGCTTGATTGCCTCTGAAAATCCTCCTCCTTGCGCCAATTTAGAACATTTAATATCATTACATATACATTTGATTGATTGATTGATTGATTGATTGATTGATTGATTGATTGATTGATTCATTGATTCATTCATTCATTCATTCATTCATTCATTCATTTTTTGTGAAAATTAAATTGATGTTTAGTCAAAATTAAAATTCCCCTTTGAAAATCATCCTTTTTGAGCAAACTTAGAACTTAAAATGTCATTACATAAACATTTTATTTGTTTATTTATTTATGAAAATTAATATTGGTCAAAAAAAATTAATTGTTCAAAAAATTATAATTCCTCTGTGAAAATCATTCTTTTTGAGCCAACTTACAATATTTAATATCATTACATAAACATTTTGTTTATTTATGAAAATTAATATTGATCAAAAAATTAAAATAGGTCAAAAATTATAATTCCTTTTAATTAATTTCTTATATATATAATTTTTTTTTTTTGAGCCAACTTAGAACATTTAATATCATGCCATTAAACATTTTTTACTTGTTTTATTTGTTTATTTATTTATGAAAATTAAATTGTTGTTTGGTCAAATAATTCCTCTGTGAAATTCATCCTATTTGAGCCAACTTAGAACATTGAATATCATTACATAAACATTTATTTATTTATTTATTTATTTATTTATAAATGAATGAATGAATGAACACTGATGTTTGCTTAAAAAATTATAATTCCTCTGTGAAAATCATTGTTTTTGGGCCAACTTAGAATATTGAACATCATTACATAAACATCTTTACATTTATTTATCTATTCATTCATTTGTTTACAAATATAATATATATAATTATATAAATATAATTTCTTTTTTGAGCCAACTTTTAATATAACATTTAATATCATGCCATAAACATTTTTACTTGCTTTATTTATTTATTTATTTATTTATGTAAATTAAATTGATGTTTGAGTAAAATTAAAATTCCTCTGTGAAAATCACCCTTTTTAAGCCAACTTAGAAAACTGAATATCATGACATTTTATTTATTTATCTATTTATCTATTTATTTATTCATTCATTCATTCATTCATTCATTCCCATTGATTTTTTTTTTTTTTTTTTTTTTTTTTTTTCATCCTTTTTAAGCCAATTTAGAGCATTGGATATCATTACATAAACATCTTTACATGTTTTATCTATCATCTATCTGTCTGTCTGTCTATATTACAAAAATTGATGTTTGGTCAAAATGTAAAATTCCTCTGTGAAAGTCATCCTTTTTAAGCCAACTTTGAAGGTTTTTTACCTGTATTTTTCTGTTATAACACTATCATTCAGTGACTTGATGAGGGTCTTTAAGTCCTTAAATGTATTCTTTAATGTCTTCGTAGGTCTTTAAAGGTCTTGCATTTCATTCAGATACCCAAAGATTATGGCTAATAAACAGGCTCACATAGTATCGCATTGATGTAAAAAATAAATAAATAAAAATACATAAGGCTGCGTTTTCTTTAAAGTAAGTTGTTTGATGAGATTTCTGCATGATTCAGTTTCTTGTTGCAGGAGTTCTCATTTGTTGCTGCAGTGTTTTGTGAATGATGGATGTTTCTGTGGTTAGTTTAGCGGTTCGATGCTGTTCTCACTGGGATTGTTGTGGAATGAGCAGCGTGTGTGTCTGATGGATCACACAAAGCTTACTGAAGTTTGAAATCTATTGAATTATTAATAGATTTTATATGCATTTGAGTTTGGTATATATTGCATTAATAAAGCACTGAAAAAATGTTTAATTTTCTATGCAATGTTCTGCCGAGATGGTCCCTGCTATCTGACGGATACTGTGAATCCTGAGATGTCACACTTGTCACTTTGACGGCTGTCGAAAGCAAAAACGAGTCTGACTGTGGGCTGCTATTGAAGGCACTCTCTCCCTGTCAGTCGTGTCGCTTGATGGTGGTATTTGGGAGAGGAGTGGACTAAATTCAGACTCTTCTGGAAGTTAGGAAACGTCGCTTTCACCAACTTTAACTTCGTGCTTGCTTAACTCCTCTCTTTTTAATGTCATTTTAAAGGTAGTTTTAAAACATTCTGATGAACTCATTTTCATTTAGGTAGGTGTGAAATCTTATGTAAAATGAGAATGTTATTTTTAAGCCGTTTTTTCTTTTTCTTTTGCACAGTCATCTGATTTTATAAAGAACTGAAGTGTGTAGAAACGCAAAGTTAATTAGCTGCTTTTTGCGGTAGGTAATGGAATTAAAGTTTGCAAATGTCAGTTTGAGATCTGTATTCTGCCTTAAAGGCTTTTTTTTCTTGGAAGTTTTCATATTTCTTAGTTAATGTGTGTAATAATTCTGTCCTACCTTGGAAAATGACAGTACTTTGTTGAAGTTTTTAGTGTTTAGCAAGTGTTTCATTTATGCTTGCATCCCCAAATGCACCCTGATTATGAACATTTAGTCACATGGGTTGTAATAAATATGCTGTAAGGATGTGGTGTGGCATTGAAAATTACAAATATTACATGGTGGTTGTCAAAATTAGATTTAAATCCAAGCAGCAAACCTATACAGTTCTGCAAAGATGTTTTATCACTAAATATTTTTCGTTGTTTTTTTTATTGTTGTTTTTTTTTTTTTTTTTTTTTATTAATAATTGCATATTCCTTTTTTTTTTTATTCATTTTATGGTATTGTTTTATTTAATTTTAATTTTAGATATATTATTTATTAGTAGTATTTTTTATTCTTTTATATTTTATTTCATTTTTATGTAATTTTCTTAATCCTTCAGAATAAAATCATTTTATTTTTATTTTTTATTTATGCGTGTTTTTTTTTTATTATTTTATTCTTATTTTATGGTATTTGTAATCTAATTTAATTTTCAATATATTGTTTATTAATATTATTAATTCATTATATTTTATTCTTATTTTATTGTATTTGATTTTCTTTTTCATTTATTATTCTTAGTTTTTTATTTCTTTATTTATTTGTATTTTTATAGATTTTTTTTATAATTTTATTTTTCATTGGTTTAATAAATTTTTTTATTATTATTTTATGGTATTTTTATTTCATTTAATTTTCTATTATTTATTATATAATATTTGATTTTTATTATATATTTATTAATTATTCATTAATATTTTATTTATTTTATATTTTATTCTTTTTCATTTGTTTTTTACATTTCATTTTCTTTTTTCTCTTTTATTCTTTTATTTTTGATTTAATTTCTTTTTTTAATCCTTTAGAATAAACTTTTTGTCTGTAATTTTTATTTATTTTATTCTTATTTTATGTTTTTTTTTTTTTATTTAATCTAATTTTCAATACATAATTTATGAATTTATTATTTATATATTATTTTTTTATTAATTATTTATTTACTAATGTTGTTTTATTTTTTTTATTCTTCTTTTAATTTGATTTTATTTCATTTTCTATTTTTTGTTCTTTTCATTATTTATTTATATTTTAGTTCATTTTTGTTTAATTACTTCTACAGAATAAAGTATTAAATAAAAATTAATTAAAATTAAAAAAATATTCTAGACTTTTATTTTTGATTGAAATACAAATACTTTTCTTGGCTTTTCAGCCTTTTTTTTTTTTAATATATTATTTTTTGCAAAGACTACTTGCAATCCTGCCTTAGAATTTGGCCAAAACGTGGTGTCTTAGACGGCAGCATAAATATGTATAATCTTTGCTTCAGGAGTGCGATTTTAAAATGTTGTCTAAGTAGGCAGCTCACTGGCTTTTGGAGCACAGCTCGTGTTTGTCCACCTGTCTGGGAGCATGGTGAGGTATTGGGCGTCACACTCAGGCGGCGTGTGGATAAGACCAGGCAGGAGGTGTGGCATCAGCCGCTGAGGTGCGTTCAGTGGTATTATCCGAGCATTCGCTGTTTGCCTTTACATTCTGAGACCTGAGAACTGAGACATGTCATCCAAGCAAATCCTGCGCTGCTGAAGTGGCGTTTTCAGCGTGCCTCACACCCCCTAATGCGGCCTGGCAACTTAAGGCGGCTTTGTCAAACCCGTGAGTTTGTCTCCTCCTCTTATCTGAGGCCGGATGCTGAAAGGAGGCAGAAAAACGGAGGCGTGATTCTCTTTAAGAAGTTCTGCTAATGTAATTCCCTCACTCACAGGCCTGATTGGGCCGCATTGTGTCGGCGGCGTCTCTCTGTGCGGTTGACGCCTGACGTTGAGCTGGATCGGAGTTATCTTTGGAACTTTCGGGGCTTTGCGTCACTCACGGTTCCTGCACCATTGGTGCTAGTAATAAATGTGCTGTGAGGATGTGGTGTGGCATTAAACATCTCAAAACGTGTGACACATTATGGTTGTGGTTAAATAGTTGGTTTAAAATTAGATTTGAAAAGTAGTCCAGATATTGAATCTGTATACATTTCTGCTCATAAGTTTACAGAAACTGCAAGATTTTTATTTTATTTTATTTTAAGGGGAAAACACCTTTTTTTTTTTTTTAGTTCCTCCTGAAGATGGTGCATAAATAAGACTACAGTTATTGATTTTGTGGAGAAAACAAATGATAATAAGAATCAACCAGTAAATAAACCAGTAAATAAACATATGACTAAATAAATAAATAAATAAACATTTTTGTTAATTCAAATAAAGATGAAATTAAATTAAATATAAATATTAAAAAAAGTTTAAAACTCTTAAATGAAATTTAGAGATGAGATATGATACGATTGAAAAATAGAATAACAGATGAAAGCTAAATAGAAAAATTAAAAAACAAAAAAATAAAAATGACAAAAGCATATAAAATTATTAAAACTTAAACTAAAATTAAAATGGAAACTAATAAATAATTAAATTTAACCTGAAATTATAATAATTAAATAAGAATATAATAAGAATGATTCAATAATAGATGAAAGCTAAAAAGAAAGAAGAAAAAAATTACAAAAGCACATATTTCTAAAACTAAAATCGAAACTGAAAGTAAAAAAAATAAAAGGTAGTTCAAAATATTTAGTTATGTTTAGAGATGAGATGAGATGAAATATAAGTTTAATCTGAAAAAAAAAAAAAAAAAAAATAAATAAAATATATATATATATATATATATATATATATATATATATATTTATTTATTTATTTTGTCTCATAGAAAACAATTATATAAATATCTGATATGCAGCTTTTTGGGGTAGTACTGAAAAACATAATACATTTTTATTCTTATTTTTAAAAAATGCTAAATATCTTGCTGTTTCTACAAAGACTATGAAAGCAATAGGGATGTCGTTGTTCAGATTCTTGTGTCTCCCATGTCATTTAAAGGCTCTCCAGTGGGCCACTGATGACATGTGGAGGAGAGTTTTCTGCCCAGCCAGCAGACTGGAGGAAATGAAGCTTCCCTGATGGAGTGAAGGGAACGTGTGCGCTCTATTAATGCTGTATCTGCGGAAGATTACCACTGCTTCTCTCACTTCATGATGCTGTGTGAACATACAGCCATGTTACATACATCACTCTGAAGAGTCTGTGAATGTCTGTGACATTAAACCTAATTAACTATTAACATGTTGATAATTTAACTTCCACTAACTTGCTCAGAAAGACCCAATGGAGAAAATAGTTTAGCTACTGTGTAACATCTTTGTGGCGAGAATGAAACAATGGAACAGTTTGAAACCAGGATTCTCAATTCTAAAATATATGTTGCATTTTTAAGAACTTCCATGTTTGTTTTAAAAAAAAAATTGTAGTCTCTGATGTCATTATATGACATTTTCCAAGCACTTGATCTCATATTTTATCCAATTTAATGTGGTGACATTGTCATATTATGGCTGTGTATTTTTCTTAAAATGCACGAAAATGAGTAGATTAAGTACCTGAAATAATTTCAGCTAATTTAACATAATACGTTTACCTAGAAACCCAGTTGGCAATGCTCAGTCAATCAGACAATTAATTCATAATTAAAAGCAATTAAAAGAGCAGTTATTTTTCCCCTGAAGTGATGATATTAACCTTTTCTTTGCATATTGACTGAAGGAGCTCATGCCGCTGGAAAACAGACGATTCACAGCTCTCGAGTCTAATAGAGAGTCACGGCAGCACATGGTTGAGACGACATAATTAGCCTGGATCAGTGAGGAAGAGTCGTCTGGAGTGTGTGTGCATGTGCTTGTATGTGTGTGAGAGACGTTGTTGTCATCCCTCCATCCGTTGGTTTCTCAGGCTCATTACCTGCAGGTTGCAGTCTGAATAACTGCTAATGTTTCTGAAATAATCCTTAAACAAGCAGCCCGCCCACATTTAATGACTCGCATGCTGTGGACCACCAGCACTTAACTCTCATAGACACTCTCTCTCTCTCTCTCTCTCTCTCTCTCTCTCTCTCTCTCCCTCTCCCTCGTTCTGTCTAGCCGAAAGAAGGATTCTTTCCATTTGGTTAATTGAATGTTGACTAAGCTCACATTCATCACGTGTCCTTTTACATGTTACTTTTTGTTTCATTTGCTGTCTTTTGTTCATTCATTCTCTTGTTTTTTTTCATTTGTCTTTTCATTCTTTTATTCAGCCTTAATTTATTTTGCTCTCTTCTGTTTGTTCTGTTTCTTATGTTCATTCTGTCAGTTTATCCATTTTCTTTTCCGTTCGTTCGTTTTTTTTTTTTTTTTTGTGGCTCTTGTTCTTCTATTAACTACTTCATTCTCTTGGATGTTCGTTCTTTCTTTCTTTCTTTCTTTCTTTCTTTCTTTCTTTCTTTCTTTCTTTCTTTTTCATTATTTAATTAACTTGTTTTTCATCCATTTCCTTTGCATTTTTGGTTTGCATTTTGTTCTCATACTCTGATTATTTTGTTCTTTTATTCTTTCATCTGTTCTCCCACATTTTTTTTCAGTAATTATTTTCTCAGATTTTTGGTGCTTATTCTTTCATTCATTTTTTCATTGACTCTTTATTTTTCTTTTCTGTTTGTTTTGTGATTTTATTTATTTATTTATTCAGTTCTATATTGTGTTTGTTCATCCACTTTATTATTTTTTCGGTAATTCTTTTCTTATATTTTTTGGTGCTGCTTCTTTCATTCAATTTTTTTCATTGACTTGATTGATTGATTGATTGATTGATTGATTGATTGATTGATTTATTTATTTACTGTCTTTTATTCTATCTTTTGTCTGTTCATCCACTATATACTTGTTTTTGTTTTTTTTTCTGTAATTCTTTTCTCATATTTTTGGTGCTTATTCTTTCATTCAATTCTTCATTGACTTTTTTGTTCTGTTTTGTGACGTTTTTTTCTTTCGTTCTGTCTTTCATCTGTTCATCCACTTTATTTTTATTTTTTCTGCAATTCTTTTCTCATCTTTCTTTTTGGTTTCTTTTTCGGGGTTCATTTTTATATTGTTCATTAAATTGTGGTAACAATTTACTTTAAGCCTTTATACACAGTATAATGCATTTTAAAAGTATTATTAGTGCATTAACGATGTAATTGTAGTGCACCTTATAATGCATTGTATGACCTTATGAATACATGTAACCACAGCTACATATACAGTACATTATAAGACGATGTTCAAATATTTTCCCATTCCAATGCGCTGCTTTTCCATTGTTTTTCTACATAAAAACGCACTATACATGTATGTCTGTTGCTCTGGCATCTTGCACCTTTTGGACCATCTTGCACATGAGTTCTGAATTTTAGAATGCGGATCAAATGATGTTTTTAAGATCAAATCTTTAAGATCTTTAACTTTTACATGCAGCGCCTCTCATCAATGTCAGTTCTAAAACAGTAGACCAATCAGAGGACCCCGGAGGCGGGGCAAGCATTGTGAGCTTTTGTTTACAGTAGCAAGTCGGCTTGGCAACTGACATGGCGGAAGAGACTATATCCAGATACCCTGAATTTTATAACACTTCTTCAAGCAATAATCACAATCTGTTTCTTTAGCAAAGAAAAAATAGAGCCTGGAGAGACATAATTCTGTTATTGCATCACGTTTCAGAAGCGTGTCTCGAGACCCTCGCACTCTGCGCTGCGCTTTTTTTACATTTTTAGACACAAAGATGCATTGTCTGTTCATTGTTTGACCTTTAGAAAGTATAATGCATCAATACATATGAGAAACAACCAATTTCAGATGTAACAAAGAATCTCAATTATTATAATGCATTTTAACCTTAGTTATTTGTGAAAGAATATAATGCATTACAATGCACATTGATACATTTATGATGCATTATACAAGTCTCTTTTTAATTTGTTCTCTCATTCTTTTGTTTGTTTCATGCATTCATTCTTTCCTTCATTTGACTTTTGTTTCATTAATTCCAATAGTTCTCATTCACTGTCTTTTGTTTTGTCTTTTTGTTTCTTTCTGTCTGTCATTGATTATTGTGGAAGCAAGACTGTGTTGACAGTATTAGCACGTGTGTCTGTTTCCGCCGAGTCCTGTCTGTTCGTCCGTCTGTTTTATCTCCCTGTGATGTTTCAGATGCTCAGCACTCCTGCCTGTCCATCACCGTTACCTTCAGAGCTGTTAATAACCCAGCCACCGGCTGTAAAATTCACCGGCTAATCCAGTCAGGCATGTACACGCACCCAGCCGCTACCTTCCTCCCCGTGGATTTTGGAGTAACTGACCTGGCCTTGAATTAGGACTACAGTGATAGTCATCTGTTGTGAGCAGCAGGGCCGCTGAGGCGAGGAAAATAGGCAGGGAAGGAGACGAGCCAAAAGAGAGAGAGCCAAAGACGAGAAAAGACAGGATGATACATAGTGCTGAGGCCAGCAAACTTCCTGTCTGTCCAGTGTAGGTTAGGAAAGCTGAGGATTAAACACACACACAGAGCTGGATATAAGCTCCAGGGGCTCATCTGTGCTCATAACCAAGATTTTGAAGCAATTTGTCATGCTTCAAGATGCCACATCAATCCTTACAGTCCCACACAAGGGGTCACGCTTCTGAGGGCAAAACGCATCTTTTACCGTTTAAAAGTGATGCGTATTCGAGCAAAAATTTTATTAGTATTTTATTGAAACATTTGTTTTATTTTTATATTATTTTTAATAGCAACATACACAAACACGTTTTTTTTTTTTTTTTTTTGTACCAGTTACATTTTCTTGGTTAAATAGCCATTTCTTTTAGAAAAAGAATCAGAAAAAGAATTATAATTTATATTTTTTACATTAACAACGTAATCGTTTTTCTATGTATAAAGCCATGTATGAATCTCAAGTTTTTTTTAAGCAATTTACATTCATTCCAAAATAATAACTCAAGGTAGTAACAATTTAAACAATATATTTTATTTGTTAACTTATGTTCAGGTATTATTTTTAATTAACTTTTAACTATTTTTGAATTTTTCAGATCATCAGGTCATCAAAGCTCTGCAAACACTAGTCAAAGACACAGAGATTTACTTTAAATTTCACCATCACTCATCACAAATTTCACTCACCAAGCTGATTGCTCACCAATAACTCATCTTAACAAGGTGATTATATCTAAGTTTGTGAGTTGTTTACGTACTTTCTTGTAAATTGGTCTTCCCATTAACGTCATGAGATTGCTCATTCAAGTAATTGGTGAATGCAGAAAGAACGAACACAAAAGGCGGGATTTATACAGTTGAGGTCAAAAGTTTACATCCCCCTTTCAGAATCTGCAAAATGTTCATTATTTAACCAAAATAAGAGGGATCATACAAAATGCATGTTATTTATTTTATTTTTTTTAGTACTGACCTGAATAAGATGTTTCACATAAGATATGTACATATAGTCCACAAGTGAAAATAATAGTTGAATTCATAAAAATGGCCCTGTTCAAAAGTTTACATACACTTCCTTGTACACTTTCTTCTCTGAATACTGTGGTGTTCCTGAATGATCCACAGCTGATAGTTGTTCATGACTCCCTTGTTTGTCCTGAACAGTTAAACTGCCTGCTGTTTTTCAGAAAAATCCTTCAGGTCCCACAAATTCTTTGGTTTTTCAGCATTTTTGTGTATTTGAACCCTTTCCAACAAGGACTTGTATGCAACTATTACAAAAGCTGCAAATGCTCACTGATCCTCCAGAAGAAAAAAAAAACAATGCAGTAAGAGCCGGAGGGTGAAAACTTTTGAACAGAATGGAGATATTTTTCTTATTTTGTCTGAATATCGTATTTTTTCATTTAGTACTGTCCTTCAGATGCTACAGAAGATGCTTACGTGTTTCCTAGAAGAGAAAATAAATCAAATTTACCCTGATCTTCCAGTTCAAAAAGTCCCCCCCCCCCTCAATTTTGATCTCAAAATCATACAGTCATTGTTGGAAAGGGTTGAAATACACAAAAATGCTGAAAAACAGTGGTCAGTTTAACTGTTCAGGACAAACAAGGGACTCACGAACAACTATCACTAGACAAAAAAAAAACAACAACAACAAAAAAAACAGCTGTGGATCATTCAGGTAACAACATGGTATTAAAAATCAAGTGTATGTAAATCTTTGAACGGGGTCTTTTCTAAATTCAACTATTATTTTCTGTTGTGGACTATATGTAAACATCTTTAATGTGAAATATCTTATTCAGGTCAGTACTAAATAAAGAATAACATGCATTTTGTATGATCCCTCTAATTTTGAGAAAATAATGAACATTTTGCTGATTCTGAAAAGGTGGATGTAAACTTTTGGCTTTAACTCTATATTGATATATTTGCATAAATCATGTCCACAATGACCCAAAATACAATAGCATTGCTCTATATGCACTCATAACACTGCTTAACCGCCTTGTCATCATGGCCATGAGCTTTGTGCCGATAAGCACCACTAGTTTTCTTCCGAAAATGTGAAAATCTACTTTGTCCATTGATGTTAATAAGCCTATACTAGTGTATATGGTTTTAATAAGGTCTTGTTCTGGCCGCAGTCTCTCCTGGTGGTCTTATGGTGTAAGTTTTGCAGGTACACGTCTGGCAGCCACTGTTCCCGCTTTGACAGCAGCTTCATTTATCAAGCCCCAGATATTAGGAGCCACTTTATCAAAGTGTCTCGTCGCAAGCTTTTGTGCAGGAACTCCTAAATGTGTCCGCGGTCTAAAAACCCTGTAATTTGCGGCGAGGTAAAAATGAGTGTTGGCAGACTAATTCAAATCTGTTATTGGTCATTAAAGTGCTGAAATTCAATAATGGAGCCGGTTGTTCTCAGCAGCGCCTTGTTGCCATGGTGCCAGTCGGTCGGGGCGCTCGGCTGCTCGTGGGCCGGTCTGAGGTGGCTGCGCTCGTCTTCCCAACATGCCCGGCCCATCAGTTCTAATCAGGTAGAGCGACAGCCTGCCCCATCCACAGGGACCCCTCTCCATTAGGTGCTCGGCCGGCCAGGGTCCGCCGCACGTGTACTCCATTAAGCATCGTTACAAGGGTGCAGAGCCAGGCGAGGAGAGACTCTGGAGCCACGTTTGAGGAAAGACTGAACCGCGTGCGGCACGAAAACGAAAAGGTTCTAGGTTCTTTTGTCACTTAATTGCATTTATAAAGTAGATCAAAGTTGTTGGACCACAAACAATCATAAATTAGAATAATCATATCCACCTTTTTCCTCAACGTGGAAGTAAACCTATGGGCGAGACTTCCAGTTCATTAGCTGCTACTGGGAAATAATGAGAAGAATAACAACGTGCAGTAAACAATAAAACTGTTTGCACTACAATTCATAATTACAGTTCATAATTAAGATGATACATTAAAATAATATAAGACTCTGACTTTGCAATATCAAGCAGTTAAACAAGCTGTTTTGTACAGCCAAAAATAGCTGGACGCAGATGAGACCAGAAGTCAGACCCATAAAATTTACACTATTTACAAAAATAAGGTGGATAAAATCTGTTTGAGAACATTAACAGGTCATATTTTAGCCACAAATATAGAATTATGTAGTCTATTTATTTATTAATTTGGCGTTGATTTTTGGGTAACACTTTATTGTGTTGTTCTTGTTACATGTACTTACTGTAATAATAACATAAGCAGTAAATTATGCAGAATTATGTGTAACTAACCCTAAACCAAATCCTATTCCTAACCCTATATTAAGTACATGCTAATTAATATTACTTAAATGTAATAATTATTTAATAGTACTTAAATATATAATTACACCGAAACAAGGGCACCTGAAAATAAAGTGTGTATATCATAACTTAATTTTTGTTTCGTAATATGCTTTGCTAAGCACTTCATTTGGACAGCTTTAAAGGTGAATTTCTCAAATTTTTTTTTTTTTTTTTTTGCACCCTCAGTTTCCAGATTTTCTAATAGTTATATCTCAATCAAATATTATCCTATCCTAACAAATACATCAGTGGAATGGAAAGCTTATTTATTCAGCTTTCAGATGATGTATAATTCTCAATTTTGAAATATTGATACTTATGAATGGTTTTGTGGTCCAGGGTGACATATATAGTTATACTAAAACAAGGGAATCTGAAAATAAAGTGTATCTGTTTTTCTGACAGTTAAGTACATTTTCCCCTAAAATTCTTATTACTGTAAAAAAAAAAAAAAAAAAAAAAAATCTATCTAAACTAAGAGAGTTAAATATTTTTAATAAATCTAATATAATAATATAATATATAAATATAAAAAAATATTAACAGGTCAGAAAATAGCTCGCTTTTCATGGCATTCACTCGAGTACAGCTTAAGAAAGCGAAACTATACAGACATATAGACATTATTGACCAATTTTTTTATTCTGTGATTATTCATTAATTAAATTATTAATGAAGAATAATACATTTATTTATTTTGTATTATGTAAATAAATTGATGTACTATCATTTAAATATATTTTATTTTTATTTGTTATATAACATATTTTACTAAAGATGATTTTAAACTAAGATAAATTTAACAATAAACAAGTAGACTGTGGATATAAGGTAGATAAATGTCATTTCTGTAAAAAGATGCATTATTTTAATTTTTTATTTTCAAAAAACTACTCTTGAAAGTAAGTTTCTCAGCCTGTTTGATTTCCAAATCAATAGATAACAGTCTGCTAAGTGAGCAAGTTTGAAATGTCACCATCAGTTTTGGTGAAAGCTACTTTTAAAAGTAATGCATTACAATATTGTGTTACTCCCTAAAAAGTGACTAATTACGTTACTTAGTTACTTTATTTGTAAAGTAATGCGTTACATTTCTTTTGCATTACTTTTTAAATCTGAGCAGGGCTTGCTTGTTTGTTTTAATATAAAAAGTCCTATTTTTCGGAAATGTAAAAGCTCGTTCACACCAAAAAGTAACTGGCGTTACTTATTTGAAAAAGTAACTGAGATATTTTCTTGTAAATGAAAAAGTAATCTGTACTTTACTAGTTATTTGAAAAAGTAATCTGATTACGTAACTCGCATTACTTGTAATGTGTTACCCCCAACACTGGTCACCAAAGAGTAAAAAAAAAAAATGGGCAAAGAGCCGGGACGTTGGTGGAGCTGTTTGCTGAAACTACACCCACTTAGCTCAACGGGTCACTCAAGTGGTCACACTCTTAATTATGCAGAACTTTAAGGCTTAATATAATTTTAATGGATGATTAATAAAAAATTTACCCTCCTCAGAGTTGTCATAAAGGGGAAAAAATTAGCTGTATAGACCAAAATCACTTTTAGTACCAGACTGTTAACACATTTTTTTCTGCTGTAAAGTTGGGCATTTTAACGTGGGGGGGCCAGTCGATGAATTGCAGTTTGAAGTCACTTCTGTGTTGGTTTCAAGAGAGAGACCGGAAGGTTGCCACATGTCCACAGCGCCCCCCACTGCTTTCAGTTGTAATAATGAGATTTTGGCGAAAAGTTCTGTGAGGGAGTGTAATTCCTTGTTGCCTACAGCTACAAACTTGTTAATAGTGATTTAAATTATTAGTTGATGAGCCTTGTAATTATGTAGCTGCTTTACATCTGTCTGTACCACCTTTTGCAGATAACAAAAGCGATGCATGCCATGATTTAGAAAATATTGATGTTTCTGAAATGCAGGTCTGGGGCTGTAATAGAAGCGGATGCTCCTTCATTCTGGGACGGGCCCTTATTTCTTCATGGCTGTTTGAGGCAGTGGAGCGATCCATCTGCGTTAGGCCACACACAGGGGCCGCTGTGATAGTTTGGGCTCTGTGCTGAACTTTTGCACGTCTCATATCCCTCTCCATTTGCACAGCCCATCCATCTACGTCCACTCTCCCTCTCTTTTTTTGTCTTCTACTCAGTCGTTCCCTCGCTCACACATGATTACTTTTCCTGCAGAGAGCCCTTTGACCTGCGCTAGAGACACCTCACAGACTGCTTAAGGGACACGTTTGCAGCCTTGAAAATGCAATTGTCTACTAACCGAGAGTAGGTTTTAAAAAGCATTTGTAGTTATTATGCTTACAAGCTCTTGTTGTATTTACTTCTCAAGTTAAATATTTTGCATCATTCACTCACTCCAAAGTTAATTTTGGTTACGCTTCCTAACCAACAGCTGGCACGTGTTAACCAATTATTAACTGTTAACCGACATGATTATTTTAAATTAGAATTTAATTATTTTAGAAAGGATAAGTGTCTGTGACCTGTTCAAAATTCCAACATTTGTTTATCAGGGATTCATTTTACATGCACAAAAAGCAGCAAACAACATAACATGAGGATTCACATGGACGCGTCACATCACGCACCTGCGAACGGATAAAAACATAAAGCTAGGTTATATATATATATATATATATATATATAATGAATAAATATTTTTACTTAATTAACAAAATAAAAGAAAAAGCTGCAAAAAGTAGCTAGTATGCAGAGTTTTGGTTCATTTTTGTGCTTTGTGAAAGGAAGACACCTGAAGTGGAATCCTGTTTTTCTTTATTTCACAAAAGCACAAAGATTTGTTTTTATTGCGAATGTACACAAATAAAAGCAAACTGTATACAGTTTCGATCATCTGTATGACTAGGAGACATTTCCACTGTTAGAAGGAAAAAAATTAAGTGGTTGCACTGCATGCACACACACAGTTAAGCATTACAACTTGACAATGCAGCCTTTCCATTATCATAATAAAATACATACATGAGTAAAGTACAAAACCAGGTTTACATAATAAATAATATTTTGCCATTCAAATACATCTCAAATACGGAAACCTTTGGATTTGTATCATATGAGAAACCCAACATTAGTTTTAGTTTAGTTTGAACCTAAATGAGTTCATTTTGGCTTGTCGTTTATATAGCCTAGCTTCTTAAATTTTTAATTCTTCTTCTTTTCTGAGTTAAACTGTTAAATTGAAAGGATTTTTTGTGGAGTGAGGGGAACTAAAATAGCCTAGCATATGTTTATAGTGTTTGCAAACATTTCACGTCGACATCAGGTCTGTTTCTGAATTAAATAAAATGCGGCTTAACATTATAGGCCTACGTGATTTTATCTCTTTTTTTTTTTTTTTCTTCTTCTTATTTTTTTTCTCTTTCTCTTAAAAATGCAATTTTATTTTATTTTATTTTAACCATCCAGCAAACATTTTAAAATATTTTAATGAATTACTGGAAAAAAATAAATAAATAAATGACCTTTTAAACCGTTTAACTGATTGTATTAATCGGACAAAATTCTTTCTGTCGGTTAACGGTTAACATGAGCACTTAAAAATATTTTTATTTATTTATTTATTTATTGCAACTTACTCTAGTAGTCTTTGCTTTATGTACAAGTTTATTTACAACTTTTTTGAAATTGTGTATTTGCATGCATGGTCTTATTTCTTTCAGCTATTTGCATAATGATTTGTGATTTGGTGTTGTCTTTTTTTGCATATACATGTATCATTTCAAGCTGTCTATAAAGATGCATCCAAAAAGAATCCAAACCTAAACTTGGCAAAATCTATAATACTGTTTTATTTCTTGCCCTAGATGCATTTGTTTTTCCTTTAGGAAATACAAATCTAGTTTATTTTCAATCCCATGCTTTCGCTGTGTGATATTTGAGTTTGTATGTTCAGATTTCATTGCAGCATGAAAGAAAGCAAATGTTTAGCACGGACGACCTTGGCATAACTATTTTCTTTGTCCCACTACGTTTATTGTTAGTGAGACGAGGTCATGCTGTATCAAGGCCACTGGATACAATTAGCAAAATACAAGCTCAAGGCTGAAGGAGTCCTCTAAATCATCTCTCCTTTTTTAGAAATGTTCAGAAGCAGGCACTTTTCTTTTGGTTTCCTCTTAATTATTTTATGTAAATAGCTTTATTAATGACCATGGCCCTTGTGACTGACTGAAGGGCACTGAAAATCCACATTTGCAGCTTCCTTTTTCTACTCCCTTCCATTCCCTTTTCTAGCAGTGTGTTTACATGCACTTAAAAAGTTTGGTTTCAGTCTTTTTAAAAGCCATGTAAACACTTAAATCTGTACCAGTCTGTTTTTTTTCCGTGTACACTACCATTCAAAACTTTCTGGTCAAAAGCGGCAAGTATTTTTGCGTTGTTACAAAAGATTTCCATTTCAAATAAATGCTAAACTGACTATCGGGCATTTGTTAAAGGGTGAGGAAGTTCTAAAATGGCAGTATTATTTTTTTTTTTGGTCTGCTTGATTTTTAACGTTACGATGAGACAACAATTTTTATCAGGACAAACTTTTTAGGACCCAGAAAAACTTTTGTGAGTACCTTTAAATAATCTTTTATAGAATTGTATGTATGAATTTTTGAATTTTCTAAATTCTTATAAAATCAGCATGTCAGAATGATTTCTAAAGGATCATGTGACACTGAAGACTAGAGTAATGATCACAGTAATGATTTGCATCACAGGAATAAATTAAATTTTAAAATATATTCAAATAGAAAACGGTTATTTTAAATTGTAATAATATTTCACAATATTTCTGTTTTTACTGAATACAATACCAGTCAAAAGTTTTTTTAAATGTTTTTTAAAGAAGTCTCTTCTGCTCACCAAGCCTGCATTTATTTGATCGAAAGTGCAGCAAAAACAGTGATTTTGAAATATTTTTACTATTTAAAACAACTGCTTTCTATTTGAATATATTTTAAAATGTAATTTATTCCTGTGATTTCAAAGCTGAATTTTTAGCGTCATTACTCCAGTCACATGATCCTTCAGAAATCATTCTAATATTCTGATTTGCTGCTCAAAAAACATTTTTTATTATTATTATTATTATTATTATTATTATTATTATTATATTATTGAAAACAGCTGAGTAAATTTTTTTTTCAGGTTTCTTTGATGAATAGAAAGTTGAGAAGAACAGCATTTATCTGTAACAGAAAACTTTTGTAACATCATAAACGTCTTTAACATCACTTTTGATCAATTTAAAGCATCCTTGCTAAATAAAAGTATTAATTTCTATCATTTCTTCCCCCCCTAAAATTATATAGTGTATAATGTTACAAAAGCTTTTTTATTTCAGATAAATTCTAATCTTTGAATCTTTTTATTTATCAAAGAATCCTGAAAAAATGTACTCAACCATTTTAAATATTGATAATAATAATAATAATAATAATAATAATAATCCTAAAAAAAAAAAAGTTAAATAAACATATTATAATGATTTTTGAAGGATTGTGTGACACTGAAGACTGGAGTAATGATGCTGAAAATTTAGCTTTGATCACAGGAATAAATTACATTTTAAAACATATTCAAATATTAAGCAGTTATTTTAAAAAGTAAAAATATTTTACAGTATTACTGCTTTTGCTGTACTTTGGATCAAATAAATGCAGGGTTGGTGAGCAGAAAAGACTCTTACTTTTCAGAAACTTTTGACTGGTAGTGGAAATGCAGCTTTAGTTAACATAAGAGACTTCAAAACCTTGACCGGTTGTGTACAAACCAACTCTGTTTTGCACTGGAGTCATTAGAGTTTGATGGTTGAGGTCTGTTTACAAATGGTTCTCCTATGCTGCATACTAATTCCTCCAGTGATATTATGCAGCATTTAGTGCCTGTGTGCTCAGGATCTCTCTGTTTTCCCTGTGCTGTCCGCTATAATCCCATTAATACCGTGGCATTGAGCTCTTCTGTTTTTCCCCAGAAGTTGCTGTCTCTGTTGTAAGCTGCACCTTTGGAAGTACCCCGTGAAATCTTCTTGTGAAAACCTCAGTTGCATGAGTTACGTTTGATTGCATCACATTTATGTAGACAAGTGTTCATACATGGGAGATTTCTTTTATAATTTTTGTTTTCTTTCTTGAGACATTAAGATTCAAACTTACTAGTGCAGACGTGGCAAGGTTTCCGACGTGTGGATAAAAGTTTTGTGAGTTTCATTTATTTATTTTTTTCCAACTCCTGTGTAAAAGTGAAAGTCTCCTTGTAAGTTTGGTTGTTATGAAGCTACTAAAGCAGTGGAGCATAAATCCTTAGCTCAGCACTGTCTGAGCCAGCGTTCGGCCGCATCGGGCTGTATTTCTCAGCCTAAATGGAGCGGAGGTCACAAATGAAGGGGAATCCGAGAGGAAAAGGATCTAGAAGCATCTGTTAAACCTGTGAGGTGGATTGATAGGGGAGGTGGGCTGTCATCTGTCCTGGTGTGGCGGTCACTCGACCTTGGAATGATGGAGTTTGGGAAAGCAGCCATTGGCCTTCCTCCAACGCGTGGTCTTTCATAGCTACACATGTGGGTGATTTATAGCTGAGTGAACGTGCAGGGTGGGTGTAATGTAGAAACGTGTGACACTAGATACAGTATGTGCTTTTGCTGTGTAAACTGCAGGACTTCAGACTGTGAATGAAGCTTTGTGAGTCTGTATGAAGATTCATCAGTTGTCATGTTTTGAGGTGTCATTAGTTTATTAAATACATCTATCGTGTAAACACCAGAGTTTTTTTTTTTTTTTATAACATTCAGGTGAAAAGATTGTTGAGTGACGTAGTGGTTTGAGTCATAATCAGTGAATCATTCAGAGTCATTATGCCATAACTGACTGTTGAGATTTACACAACATCAGAAAGCTGAATAAATAAGCTTTCCATTGATGTATGGTATGTTAGAATACGACTGTTTGAAAATCTGGAATCTAAGGGGTTCAAAAAAATCTAAATATTGAGAAAATCGCCTTTAAAGTCATCCAGATGAAGTTCTTAGCAATGCATATTACTAATCAAGCATTAAGTTTTACTGTATTTGGGTAGGATATATCTTCATCTTAATGTTTTTTGGCATAAATACAATTATATATATGTTTATATTTGTGTATATATAAATATGTATATATGTATATATTTATCCTAACATTGTTTTTACTATATTATTTCCAAAAATTAGCTATTGCAACTGGATTTAGCTATTGCAACTGAACTCTTCATATATATATATATATATATATATATATATATATATATATATACACATAGAAAAAGAGAGAGAGAGAGAGAGAAATTAAAAAAAAAATATATAAAAACAAGGTATATGTTTAATACAGGTTGCACACACACAAACATATGATTAAATTTATAAATTACTATTAATATATAATATTAATTATACATATGTGTTCTTTGATTTCAATATAACAATATAACAGCAATTTATTAAGTTTAACAAAAAACTTTTTTTAAAAAAATTATTTATTTATTTTATTTATTTATTTAATTTTTTTTATTTATTTTAATTTTTTTTTTTTTTCAATTACCATATTTCTGGTAAATAATTTTTCTGCTAAATATTCCTTAAATAATGTTTTAATAATATTTTTTATTAGCAGCAGTAGTAGTAGTAGTAGTAGTAGTACTGTTAAGTAATATATTTCTGTCACCATTTCTTCAAGTTAAACCAAACTTTTGTTTTGACGGGTTGCTGTGAAGACCTTTAAGTTTGTTTCTATCTGATATGATTTTTGAGTTTTTCTCACGAGAAACGGTAAAATGCTCATGAAATGACTCTCAGAGCAGTTCTAGAGATTATGTTCATGTGTTCATGTACTTGTATAATGAGGCAGCAGAGGCTGAAAACACAGTGTGCGGATCTTACACGGTGATAAAAATTCGGTCATACTGCCTGATGCTTTTGGAGAGAGAGTTTGTGTGTAAAAGAGAGGTTTTGTGGTAAATCTCTTATGATTTCTGTATGTGTTTGCATACATTTGTGTGCACGTGGAGGGATTGAACGTAATGATCTCCACTGGTTCCTACTCCTTCAGCTTTTCACATCTCCTCCACAGAAAGCAATCTCACATAAAACTATCATATAAAAAATTCATCCCGCTCGCTCTTTCTCCTTGCCGGCCATTCTTTCAACTCTAGTGCAGTGTGATGAACAGCCAGCTGTCAGTTATTAAATCCACTAACACAATAAAAGAGTTTCTCCTCTCAGCTCAAGCTCCAGCCTTCTCAAAAAAAAACCCTCATATCGCTTGGAAAACCTTGATGTTGCTGGAACAGTGAAATTCAAAAGCTGGAAAACATTCATGACCATCCTCTGTCTCAAACAAGTCAGTGAGTTAGATGGTTTTGATGAAGGAAACTAGTTTCAGCTTCAAGAATAAATTAAACTGAGCTTTACACTTAACATAAGGTCATATTTAAAAAACACAATGCTTAATTCTTAATAGAAATGTAATCATAAGCTGAAAAGAAAGGACATTATCCTATATACAGGGGTGCACGTAAGTGGTGCGCATACGCGGAAAAAAAAATGTAAATATAGGTTGTGCGTTGTCGGTTTCAGAGCAAACCGCAAAACAGTCACTGACATGCTTCATTTGGCAGCACTAAAAACGGCAGCGCATGTGGTTAAAACCCGCCAAAATAAAAGCTTGATTTTTAGGTTTGAAAACAGAAAATTTCATATAAAAATAAAAAAGTAAAAAAAAAAAAAAAAAAAAAAAAGAAACAAAAAATGAAAATTAATTATTAGCATTGTGTTTTTTAGTGTGCTATAAAGTAATTGTATTTCATTGTTATTTTTTGTATTTTAAAATGTAATATATTCAGTTTAAAATATATATTTAATATAATAATACATGTATTTTAAATATAATAAATTTAAAATATAAACAGAAAGCAATATCACATAAAACTATCATATATATTTAATATATAATAAAAATACATACATTTTAAATATAATACATTTCAAATAAAATATATTAATTATATTAATATTAAAATATTAATTAATTATATTAATTATATTGCATTTAAAATATACATTTAATATAATAATAAACACATTTTAAATTTAATGCATTTAAAATATAATATTGTAATTATTTTTTTTTATTTTAAAATGTAATATAGTAAATTATAAAATGATTAAAAGCTAAAAAAGTGCAATATCACTATTATTACTATTATTTAAATTTTATAGCTGTATTTAATGGGTCACATTATGTGCAGTGCCAAACCAATTTTTTTATTTTATATTTTAATATATTTTATTTGTCTGAGTGTATGTATTTCAGTTTTTATATACATTTTTTCTATATTATTGAATTATTTTTAGACATAACCAGGCTTAGACATAATCAAGGTCATATTTAATGACCTCAATGCTTATTTCACAGTAGAATTAAATCTTGAGGTAAAAAGAAATAATTGAACATTCATGGAGGAATTTAATTCTCTTGGCACTTTGGCAGATGCCATTTTGATTTAACAGTGCTATTTAGACATTTGGTCTTTATAAAAACTTATCTACCTGCCTATGCCTTCTTACCTCCTTGTAACACTTAAGAAAGTAGCATTTGTCCATGTTTCAAATGCAGACAGTGTTTTTGTGTCTTTATCTGCTGTTTAAACTAACGTATAGTGGAACGTATAGCTGTGTTAACTGTCTAAACCAGATGTTATGTAGTACATTCTGCACTTAAAATAAGGCACACTGAATGTATAGAGTCTAGTGTGTCTTCAACATAAAGTGCAGTCATTGGGTTTTCTGGCTGAAGCCCTGTCCATGGTGCTGAAGTCTCTGGTCTGGCGGTAGCAGTGCGTTCCATCAGCTGCTGCTGACACATGTTGGGCTCTTGGCCACCCTGCCCCCCGGCGCTCTATTAGAGCACAATAATTGGCGTTCAGGCAGGCGGAGAGCAGGAACTCATATCAGCAGCCGTATTATTAAATTTATTTGGAGAGCTGAATTTATTTGTCCTGAGGGCTTGTGTTTGACTCAGGCTGACAGAGGACCGTACACTTTCATACGTGCTGAAAATGTGTGTGCTTGTAGTGCATGCTGAAGAGTAACTAATGTGGTTAAGGTTTAGGGGCACCTGTTTATGCATATTAAGTGCATTGCTTTTTCAACAATATTCTTCCTTCCTTCCTTCAGTATTCAGTATACATAAATTAGCATGTCATGTAGAATGTCCAAGTTGGCCTTTCATAGAGCTAATGTGGAAAGGCAATTACAAAGGTAATTTGTATTGTAATGCACAAAAATTGAGGGGGAAAAACGTAAAGTCTGTACAATGCTCTGTTTTATTATAGCCTTTAACATCCATATATGTAGTCCATATAACTTATTTTTATCCTTTGAAATGGTTAGATTTTGAGTAATAAATCATGGTAATATAAATATTGTTACTTGAAATTTTATATATATATATATATATATATATATATATATATATATATATATATATATATATATATATATATATATATATATATATATATAGTTTTTAATACTACTATATTTATTATAAATTGTTATATATATATATATATATATATATATATATATATATATATATACACACACAACATAATTATTTTGTATTACTTATTATTTTTATTAAATTAATTGAATTTTGTTCAACACACTTTTAATAATACATTTTTGTTAATTTATTGCTTTTTGTTATAAATTGGTTTTACATACATACGTGTGTGTATAAATATATATTTATATATATATACACACACACACACACACACAGCATAATATTTTTTTGGATTATTGCTGTTTTGTTATATTAATTTTTTATTTAATTAATTGTATTGACAATACAACAGTTGTATTGTATTTGTTATATTAATTTAATTAATTAAATTTAAATAATTTAGATATGACATTTCATATATTATTATAAGCTGTTTCAATTATTTAATTATTTCTATATTTAATTATTTAATATTATTATTATTATTATTATTATTATTATTCATTGTATTTTTTCAGTGTAAACAATAGAATAGAATAGAAAGATAGAGAGTTTGTAGCTGCTTGATAGGCAAGTGGAAAATACTGCTCCAGTGCAATTTTATTTCTCTATGCTTTTCAGAGCACAGCATAAGATTTTTTCGCTAAAGTCGTCTTTTCACCCTGACCGACTTTTGGAAGTCTGGAAAACACCCTGTACTCGTGAATTAGTCACAACCTGAAGTTTAGTGGAAATGGATGTGATTTAATGTGCATGCGGGGCCATCTCTCTTTTTATTTTTGCCTCTCTCTAACAGCATGACTCATGACAGCCGCAGTTAAAGTTAAAGACATGATAGAATGTTCTCAGGTGTTCGGGCCAAAGTGCCCTGGGCGTGTTACCTTTCATCTGTCTGTCAATACCAGCCACAGGCCACTTTGCCGAAATTACATAGTGGGCTGTGAAGTGGCAGATTGCGGTGAATGCCCTCAGCCTCATCTCGCTGTGATGTTGACACTGCGGATGGATGTCTGTGTCCTGTAAGCCACTCACACAGAGATCTGAACTCTTGCGGATCCGTCTTCATTTGAATGTGAGCTCGCTGATGGCATTAAAGACTCTCAGGGTGAATAGCCCCCTCTTTCTTCTCTTCCTCTTTCATTAAGAGCCGCCCATGGCTCGTCAAACATGCTTTCATTCCCAAAAGCACATCAGTCTGCTCTAAATCGCATCTTTGAAAGATAAGAACTGAAAGCGGGAATGCTTTTGGCAATTACAATGGCAAACATGCCGCTAAATCACCTCTTTATGCTCGTTTCCACTGGAGCTATGTGCAAACCAGAAAATATCACCTGTGTGAGTTTGATTTCACCTCTTCCCTTAGGCTTGTGTGGTGATTCATTTTGGTGCACATATTGACAGTTACAGCATCCATACTGCATGTGTAAGCAGGAGTGCATTTGCATATAGAGTTTAAGAAAATGCACTTTGAACTTATTCGGCAATACTGTCTTTTGCACAATATGAAATAATGTGAATTGTAATATATATACAATGACAGGTTAACAAACAGCAGATTCTGTTCAGTGAATCTGCCAGAATCAAGATTATTTAAAGGAATAGTTTGTAAAAAATGATCAGTGTTTACTCCTAAGGTTGTTTTGAATCTAAAAGTGTTATTTGTGTGCTTTGCATTGGGAATGGACTATGGTTATGAAATCATGAAATGTTGCCTTTCATAATGCCATTGCTTCTTACCTACTTTTTACATATAGATTTTTATGCATTGCCAAATGCTTTTATCCATACAATGCTCTGTTTTATATCAGTCTTTAACATCCATAGTACTAATGCACAGTTCTTGTAGTCCATATAACTTTTCTGTCCGTTGTAATGGTTAGATTTTGAGTAATAAATTAAGGTAAAATAAATATAATTTTTAATAATAATAATAATAATAATAATATATTATTTATTATTATATTCTTTAATTATATAATATAATTTCATCTTCAAGTATGATACATTTATGTGTGTGTATGTGTGTATATATATATATATATATATATATACATATATATATATATATATATATATATATATATATATATATATATATATATATATATGCAAGATAATTGTATAATTAATATATATTCATATTTATATTAATTAATATATAGGCCATTCACCCTACATATAAATAATATAATTACACTATATATAATTATATATTAATTACAATGTATTACATTTTTAATTTTATTAAATGAATTGAATTTTATTTGTATAGAGAGAGAGAGAGAAAGAGAGAGAAACACACACACACACAAGATAATTATTGCTTTTTTATATTATTTTGTAATGTATATGTATCATAATGTATTTTATTAAGTTAATATAGATTTTAATTAAAATGTATTAATTTTTAATTTTAATAAATGAATTGAATTTTGTTATATTAAAATATTATATTTATTATATTATTTAATTATAGAAAAAAAAATTCCTTTTCATGTAAGATACATTTATATATATATATATATATATATATATATATATATATATATAGACACACAAGATAATTATTGCTTTTTTGTTTTGTAATGTATATGTAACATAATTTTATTATATTAATGTAGATTTTAATTAAAATGTATTAATTTATAATTTTAATAAATGAATTTGAAATTATTGTTATTATTATTATTATTATTATTATTATTATTATTATTATTATTATTATTATTATTATTATTATTATATATTTTTTTTATACATTTATTTGTGATTTTTTCCAAGCATTAACAAAGCACTTTGTACAATCAAGGTTAGTATACTTTTTTTCCCCATGATAACCCTTGCCGCCAAAATAAATTACAACATTTAAATTTAAATCAAATTAAAATAAAATTACAACAAAAATAGATAAAATTATAATAAAACAAAATGGGATAAAATAAAAGTAAAAAATAAACTTTACAGTATTGTATACATTTACATTTAGA
The DNA here is from genome assembly GCA_036247105.1 of Cirrhinus mrigala. NCBI lineage: Eukaryota > Metazoa > Chordata > Actinopteri > Cypriniformes > Cyprinidae > Cirrhinus > Cirrhinus mrigala. The sequence continues at coordinate 29,130,444 of CM070015.1, forward strand.
CAATATCAATTATAAAAATAACTCAAATAAATAAATACCTACATGATAATGCAATAATCTAACATATTTATAGTGGTATGATCAATTTAAACAATATTGATGATCACATTTAAACCAAGATACATTTTTATATATATACACAAGATAATTATTGCTTTTTTGTTTTGTAATGTATATGTATCAATGTTTTTTTATTATATATATATATATATATATATATATATATATATATATATATATATATATATATATATATATATATATATATATATATATATGTGTATATATATATATGTGTGTGTGTGTGTGTGTATGTATATATATTATATAATTTCTCACACTTGGCTATTGAAGGGCTAATAAATCAGTGAGCATGAATGTTGTTATTTGTAATAAAAAAAATAGTTGTTTTTTTTTTTTTTTTAACAGAAAAATAGCCACATACAGGTTTAAAATGACATGAGGAAGAATAAGTAAAAACAGATTTTACATTTTTAAGAGCCTAAACCGTAGTAATGACTTGCTCAAACTCTTCAACTCAAATAGTTGTATTTCCTAACCCCTTCAGAGTATGTGCTGTGTTGTTTTATATTTTAAAAGAAGAAAATTAGAGTTTTGTTTTTCAAGTTTGATAGTTTTCCAGTCTTATAGCCAGACACAGAGAGAGACGTATTGAACATCTCCTCCACACAGCCGTGCGAGATGAATGAAAAACAAATCAGGGAGTGCATGTACATCTCCCAGATGACTGTATTTCATAGTCCTGCACTTTTGCATCAGCCAGATGAGCAGAGGTTTTTGTTTTTGCTTTCATATTGGATTGCTGTTTCTCTGTTATTGCAGAAGCGCTCGCTCTCACAGTATCCCGATTGATGCACTCTGAGAAATTCATGCTGGGAGTTTTAAAAGCCCTAAGTTGGCTTTGGGATGCTGTGAAACGGCAGATGCTGGTCTCTGTTTGTGTTTGACTGGTAACATTAATGAACTGATGTGTGTCCAGCTGCTAGTTAAACTGTCTCTGGACTGTGTGTACTCAGAGGTGGAGGGACATGACACAGCTGTGCAAACAGGAAATCCTGTAATCTCCTCTCGCTGCCCTCAGCACCCACACGAACAAGCCAAATGTGACATGGCTTGAGTTCCAGTGTCAACACCTTTCTAGTGGTTACTCTTGAGTCTGTGAGTCTGGTCCAGCAGAGATCATCCTGCCTTCTAAGGTAGCATCCTAACAGAAGTGGATGTGATATAAGTGATCTGGCAGCATAAAGTAAAAAGTATGTAAAACAGAATATATAAAATGTGACCCTGGATCACAAAACCAGTCTTAAGTAGCACGGGTATATTTGTAGCAATAGCCAAAAAATACATTGTATGGAGCAAAATTATTGATTTTTCTTTTATGCCACAAATCATTAGGATATTAAGTAAAGATCATGTTCCATGAAGATATTTTGTAAATATGCTATTGTAAATATATCAAAACTTAATTTTTGATTAGTAATATGCATTACTAAGAACTTAATTTGGACAAATTGTGATTTTTTTTTTTTTTTTTTTTTTTTTTTTTATGCACCCTCAGATTCCAGATTTTCAAAGAGTTGTATCTCAGCCAAATTTTGTCCTATGGAAGCTAAAATAAAAACAAATAAATAATAATAATAATAATAATAACAATAATAATAATTATTATTATTATTATTATTATTATTATTATTATTATTATTGTGAGAAAAAATATTATTATTATTATTATTGTGAGATAAAAAGTTTTTATTTTTTATTTCTTTCTTTCTATTTCATGGCAAAAAACAATTGCGAAGTGTAAAACCAAGATTTAGGGAAAAAGTTGTGGGTTATACACTCAGATTTGAACTCATAATTGTGAGGGAAAAGTCTGAATTGTGAGATGGAATGTGTGAATTTTGAGAAGCCATATTGCGTTTTTTTTTTTTTTGTTGTTGTTGTTGTTTTTTTGTTTTATTTTGTTTTTTTTATATATATATTTTTATTCCATGGCAGAAATGGGCTTCCATGCGCTATAACGCAGCTCCAGCCATTTAATTTCCATTTGATTGAAAATCAAATTAGTTTGCTTAAATCAAGAAATGAAATATTTATGTTATAGTTTATTACAATTTTTTATTTTTTATATATTTTGTTATTAAAACTTTTTTTTTTTTTTTTTTTTTTTTTTTTTTTTTTAAGTATTTCTTTTGCCAGGTTTTATTTTCATGTCTTTTTAGCATCAAGGTTAGCTTTAAGCTTAGTTTTTTGGTCTGTGATCAGTCACAAAATCAGTCACTTCCAGTATCCACCTTTTTCTTCCTGTAAGAGTGGGCGCAGCCATTTGTAAATTTTATGAGTCTAGCTTCCGGTCTCATCAGCGTCCAGCTACTTTTAGCTGTACAAAACAGCTCATTTTGCTGCTTGATACTGCAAATTGGTGTATTTTACCATATTATTTTAATGTATTATGTTAATTTTGAGCACACTGGTTTGTAGTACAAACAGTTTTACTGTTTACTGCATGTTGTTATTCTTCTCATTATTTCCCTATAGCAGATAATGAACCGGAAGTCTCACCCATAGGCTTACTTCTGCGTTTAAAAAAAAAAAAAGGTGGATAGACATAAAGTGAAGCTGAGGCAATGACCTTCATGCCCTCCAGTCACCTGTGCCTGATGCAGACGATCCAGCCGTCTCCCAAAACACCGTCACCACATCCTTTCTGTGCTTTTGTATCTACCACTTGTAGATTGAAGCTGATCTCAATGCTGTTTATGGATTCATGGGCAAAATGAGAACAGCAGAGGAAGCTAAATCAAAAGCGACAGACACAAAACGAGCCCGAGTCTCGGAGCCGCTCATTACACCGTAAACCATTAGCAGACCAGCAAGAGCAGAAAAGAGCAGAAAGATGAAAATCAAGGAGCCGTTTGACGCCCGCTGAAATTTCAGACAAATACTCCCACAACACCACTCCCCTGACTCTTTTCAATTTTCTTATGGAATATTAATCTTTAATAGGATAATAATTGTGGTAGCATATTTGATGTCACCCACCATTAGACCAGATTAATTAGGCCATTTAGTTTAGCTTAAGAAAGTGTCGCCCATGAAGAATGGGCCGGAGCGAAAGCAAAGAGCTGTGATTGGCTGCTTTATGTGCTTTGTAATGGCTTTCATTGGATTTCATGGCTTTCTGCTGTGCTTTAGTACTGATAGGTCAAAGTGTTGCTCAGTGGTTTGGTCAATGACGTTTTTTTTTTTTTTTTTTTTTTTAACTTTCTATTTATAAACTAAAGTTATAATTATAGTGGTAACGATACATTTATTACAGTATTTTGTTAATGTTAGTTAATAAATATACAGTTGTTCATTTTTGTTATATTTGTTAGTTCACAGTGCATTACCTAATGTTAAACACAACTTGATTTTAATAATGCATTAGTAAATGCTAAAATTAGCATTAACTAAGATTTATAAAGGCTGTAGAAGTATTGTTCTATTTTAGTTCATGTAAACTAATGTTATCTCTGAACCTTATTGTAAAGTATTACCATTATTGCTCTATTTTATGGGTGCAAAAATGTCTAAGTGGTATAATTGTGCAGAGAATGTAAAACTGAAAACAAAATCTAAATCTTGAAATTTTAAACAGTAGTTTGGATTATTTCTTTAAATAAGCAGTAAAGCTTTTGTGTTATTATAAAATATTAATATTTAAAAAAAACTTTTGTCAGTGTGGTATAACCAGTGTGCTTATGTGTATTACATCCACAAACACACTATAAGTAAATTAGAAGTATAAATATATAAATTGAAATGAAATAACATATATATTTTTTATGAAATATAGATAAAATAATAACAAATAAACTCAAATATATAAACAGACATTTATTTTATTTTAAGGTATGTTGATTTATTACGCTGCGGTGTCAGATCAGGTTTTTAAATGCCAAATGACAACCACAAGAATACTTTGTTTTTGCCTGAAAATATTTTTTGAAAACATTTTTTCAATTGTAACTTTTTATTTCACAATTCTGACTTTTTTTCTCAGAATTCCGTGATATAAACTTGCCATTACCAGTTGTAAAGTCAGAATTGCGAGATATAAACTCACAGTTCTAACTTTTTTCTCAGAATTTCAAGTTTACATCTTGCAGTTCTGACTTTTTAACACACGATTGTGAGATATAAACTCGCAATTATGAGAACATTTTTCTTCCTCAAAATCGAACTATAACTCAGTCACCAGTTTATATCTCACAGTTCTGAGGAAAAAAGTCAGAATTGCGAGATATAAACTTGCAATTCTGAGAAAAAAGTTTTTCTCACAATTTCTCGCAATTGTGAGTTTATATCACGCATTTCTGAGAAATAAATGCCAGAATTGTTTATATCTCACAATTTTGACTTTATAACTTGCAGTTGTGACTTTACAACATGCAATTCTGACTTAATTTCTCCGAATTGCAAGTTTATATCTCACAATCCTGAGAAAGTTTGTATCACGCAATTCTGAGAAAGTCAGAATTGCGAGATAAACTTGCAAATCTGTTGTTTTTCTCAGAATTGTGTGGCATAAACTTGCAGTTGCAAGTTATAAAGTCAGAATTGCAAAACATAAACTCACAATTCTGACTTTGTTCTTAGAATTTCATGTTTAAATCGCAATTGTGACTTCTTTTTCTCAAAGGTGTGAGTTTATATCTCGCAGTTCTGAGTTTATAATTTACAGTTGTAAGATATAAACTCAAATCTGAGAGAATTTTTTTCCCCCTCAAAATTAAACTTTATAACTCGCAATTGCGAGAAAAATCTCACAATTCTGAGAAAAAAAGTCAGGATTGTGAGAAGAGTCACAATAACTTTTTTTATTTTTTTATTCAGTATTGAAAATTTAGGCATCCTTATTTGTCATAAAACTTTTATAGAGGGTGAAGAATTTGATCAGCAGTTTTTTACTACTGTTTAGGTTCCATTACTGTAAATTTACCTTTTGTGTTTCATTAAAAAGAAGAAAGTCATACAGGTTTGGAGGACATGAAAAAGAATTTACTTTTTTCCTCTGAACTAACCCTTTAAAATGTGTCCATGAAGAAAGAGAAAGCAGAAATACTGACATTATTTCCTTGACAGCATCTTTTCTTCCAGTTAATCTAGCAGCTCTTCATATCGGCTCTGTGTCACACCACCGTATAAAAGCCGCCTCACTATAGCCTCAAGTCAACGCATCCCTGCATCTCCACTCTATTATGAGTTCTTTTTTTAATGAAATGTTGAATTTTCCTCTTGTGTTTGTGTTGTGTTTTTCACCTGAGCTCAAGCGGCATCTGTGTCAAGGGGGACTAAAAGCCCGTTGATGTCAATAACTGTATTTTTCCTCCGAGGCAGCTGAAGATGAGGTCTAATCGAATGGATATTAAAGTCACAATAGACTGCTCCTGCTATTACGGCCTGTCAAGCACGGCCCTTTCTCTCAAAGATTAGTTTCTCCTGCTGAATATTTATACACTTACTGTAGGCTTAACCTCACAGTCAATGGCGTTTCATTCCTCTTCTATCCTATTCTCTGCTCTCCTCTTTCATTTCTGTCCTCTTCTCACCTCTTCTTCTCCTCTTGTTCGCACTGCTCCACTCGCCTGTCTAATTAAAGCAGCTCGAGATGCATGATGCCATTATTTAGAGACATTATATGACTGCCAATACTCTCTCTTTGGTACTTGCAATGCCAGTTCTTTTGGAAAAGTGTCATTTTCAGTGAGACTAATGGTTGGAAGGAGTGTGTTTGTTTGCTTAAATTTGTCGCTTTATTGATCTAAAATGACAGTAAAGACATTTGTTATGAAAGATTTCTGTTTTAAATAAAAGCTTTTTTTTTTTTTTAACTTTCAGTTCATCAAAGAATTGTGGGAAAAAAAAGTCTTGGTTTCTACAAGAAGCAGTACAGCAGTTTTCAACATTAAGCATCATTAGAATGATTTCTGAAGGATCATGACACTGAAGACTGAAGTAATGATGCTGAAAAATCAGCTTTGCATCATGGAAATAAATGACATTTTAAAAGTATATTAAACTATGAAGCATTTATTTTAAACTGTAATAATATTTCACAATATTACTGTTTTTTTTTTTTTTTGTTTTTTTTTAAAAGCCTGGTTCTCATAGGAGTAGATGGAGATTTGGTTTGGTCCACATAGTGTGACCCTGTTTTTTTCTTTTTTTTTTTTTTAAGTAAAATAATAAACAAAATAATAAAGTGTGGTAATACTATTATGTTTTAAAATAAAAAGGGAGTATTAAAAATAGAATTATTTTATAGTAAGCTTAAAAATAAAATGATAATATTTACTTTTTTAATGTGAATTTGTATCATTTTCAAGCCTAAATTAGCAAGCTTTTATTTTGGCGGGTTGCCGGCAAGTAAACCTGCACTCCCAGGTTTAGCGCTTCCAATTGTAGACCGTTTAGTGAAGAGCGTCAGTAAATTAAATGTCAAGTTTTTGCATTGTGCTTTGAAAACGACAGCGAATAGCCTAGAATTATGCTTTCAGTTCGAACAGAAATCTTATACAGTATTACAGTTTGTCTATCTAAAATGGTAATTGTGCTCTGATCTTATTAACACAGCGCATTTTCTTATTTTGGTTTCTTATATGCACCCATGTAAATATATGTATGTGTGTGTATATATATGTATATATACATATATATATATATATGTATGTGTGTATGTGTTACAGTTATAGTAAGTCAGTGGAATATTTCCCTTCCATCAGGTTGCTTGCTGAAGTAATAGCACCGTTCTCCTCTACAAGCTGCATGATTTAATGTTTGAGGCTACACTCATATCTGTACCGTAATCGGTGTAGGATGTTTAATGCTTCTTTTCAGGGGTTTGTCCAAATCGTTGACCTCAAGGTTAAGCTAAAGTAACTGTGATTATAGTGATTTGGCTTACTTTAGCAAACAGCGCTAAGGATGATCTGTCTGTGTTTCTGTCAGGTGTGGCCGGTGCTCAGCAAGCGCAGGGCCAGTCGAGGCGTTTCACCACCATGGATGTTGATGAGGAGGAGAACATGAGTGAGTGCTCGTATCTGAACCCCAAACCCTCCATTCCAGCACAGAGCCCTGCACACTCCCCTTAACTAATGTGTCACTTAGTCAACAGTTCATGTGCCTTCCCGTCCCTCTCTACACCCCTCACGCTGAACAACCCTAGCTGATACACACGCAGAAGAGATGTGCGAGGACCACTTCCTGTTGAGTCAGAATGGCCAGGATTTTTATATTGCATCTTCAGTCAATTCAGAAACCCTCCCATATGAGCTCAGTGGCTGACAGACATATTTTATATGTTGGGATTTTCTACTCCTTTTTGTACTTTTGTTTTATTCTGTTGATACAATTGGAAACAATTGATACAATTAACTTAAATTAACCCAAATTTAGTTGAGGGTTTTTGGAGGGAAAAAAAGATCTTAAAGGGATAGTTCACCTAAAAATGAAAATTTTTTTAATTACTCATCCTCAAGTTGTTTCAAACCCCTAAGATCTTTCTTCGTCTTCAGAACACAAATTAATGTATTTTTGACCCTGCATAGACAGCAACCCAACTGAAACATTCAAGGCCCAGAAAGGTAGTAAGTGTAACCCCCTCCACCCGGGTCCTACTCGCACACTGCTCTGAGAGGGTCTCGAACCCGGGTCTCCGGGAATGGAAGGCGGACGCACTAACAAGGAGGCTAAAGGCTGCAACCACTAGCGTCAGTCACTAGTGCGTCTCTTGAGATCAGGGGAGTAAGGTTTACCTGCGCAGCACTTACCTGCTGGCCTCCGTTACATAAGGATATCATTAAAATAGTCCATGTGACATCAGTGGTTCAACCATAATGTTATGAAGCTACGAGAATACTTTTTGTGCACAAAGATGACAAAAATAATGACTTCCCCCTGCTGAAAAAAAACAAGCTGGTTGGCTTGTTTTTAGTCATCCAGCCTGGTCTTAGCTGGTCATAGATGGTCAGCAGGCTGGGTTTAGAGGGGTTTTGGCCACTTCCTTAGCTGGCCATGCTGGGAGACCAGTTGGAACAGCCAGCTAAAACCAGCTATTTTCAGCTTAAACCAGCTAAGACCAGTCAACTAGTCTAGGCTGGTTTTAGCTGTTTTTTTTTTTTTTTATTTATTTTATTTTTTTTTTTTTTAAGCAGGGTTATTAAAATTTCTACTCTTCAGTGTCAGTCTTTTACGCATGTTTACAAGAGTACCATCCATGCCTGGGCCTTGAATGTGCCAACTGCATTGCTGTCTATTCAGGGTCAGAAAGCTCTCAGACTTCATCAAAAATATCTTAATTTGTGTTCCAAAGATAAAGGTTTTACAGGTTTGGAACGACATGAGTTTTTTGCTATGAAAGTAGTCAAAACAATCTGGCATGGCATTAAAAAACAAGCAAAAAGTCCATTCATGCCACAGTTCAGCTGTTTTAGTGGTTTTTGTTTTTTATTTTGATAAAAATAACTTTTAGTTATGATTATTGTAATATGGATTTCAGTTTACAATGTCTTAGATGAAAATAAATATCTAAATATTTGTATCCACATACAGCACAAAATGCTACTGAAAAAATAACATATGACCAGAAAACATAATAATAATAATAATAATAATAATTTCAAATAACTTGCTTTTGATTTTTACCTTCATGCCTGCCTTCATCCAAAAATCAAAAACTTCACAATCAAAAATGAACACAGTCATAAAACAACACCATCAGTTCATTTTATGACTGTGACACACAAAAGTAGATATTTTGAAGAAAATTGAAGAAAACTTTTTAAATTAATTAATTTAATAATAAATAAATAAGAGATAAATGATGATATAATTTTCATGTTCATTTTTGCCTTGAAAGGATTACTCCCCTTTCAGAATAAAAATTTCTTGATAATGTATTCACCCCCATGTCATCCAAGATATTCATGTCTTTCTTTCTTCAGTTGCAAAGAAATTAAGTTTTTTGAGAAAAACATTCTAAGAATTTTCTCTATATAGTGGACTTCAATGGTGCTCAACGGATTGAAGGTTAGAAATGCAGCTTCAAAGTGCTCTACACAATCACAGGAATAAGGGTCTTATCTAGCAAAACGATTAGTCATTTTCTTAAATAAATTAATATTTATACACCTTTTAACCCCAAATGCTTGTTTTTTTCTATCTCTGTCATGCACATGCATACTCTGTGCACTACATCGCTGTTTTACCTTTTTTTGTAAAGAGCATTTGATCTTTGCATGTTCACTTTGTAATCACTGGGTCGGTGCTTCTACAGCGATGTAGGATGATTTTGAAGTTGGAGGAGAAAATGAGATGTTGAGATGAGTTTTTTGACATACCCTAACTGTATTGAACCAGAGTGCACCATGTACGCATTTGCATCGCAGAGCTAGCCAAGCATTTTAAGGTTTAAAAGTATATAAATTGTACTTTAATAATACTTTTATAAATTGTGTTTTTTTTTTTTTTTTCTTTCTTTTTTGTAGAAAATAACTGATCGATCAACTAAAGACAGACATGAACATCTTGGATGAAATAGGGTCAATTTTTATTTTGGAAGTATGTAGTATGTTTATTAATAAAGTATGTTGGAAGTAGTAATCCTTTAAGTACTCCTTTTTATGCCATTGCAATTTTAGAAAAAAAGGGTAGCTACATAATTGAAAACGCATATTATAGATAATAAAATTGTATTTTAATTTGTTTTAAAATGCTAATAAATTATCAATGTTTTAAAACAGGGTAACAAAAAAAACATCAAATTATGAAAATTGCTCAATAATCATACTTGGTGTCATAACGAAAACATACATGTGGGAAATTTTTCGTAAGATATGAAGTACCAGTAGGTACATATCACTGCGGTTTCCAACAGAAATGTCCATTAGAGGCGGTAAAACAGCGAGCACTTGTAATCTTTTTAGTATATGTTTTGCTTTCTGGACGTGACAAGCTTGCTGATAGCTCAGCCGGCATGGAATTGGAATTAGGATGTGGAATTCTTGGGTACAAATCCCGTGAAAAACATGACTCACTATGGAAGAGCTAAAAGATGAGAGATTGGAAAGCAAGCTAAAACTTCATGCTTGTGTTCAGGTTTAGGTGTAGTGCAGATGGTACGTTATTTTAAAACGTCACGGAGCATTAGAGTTATAGCGCCACTCAATGGTCATTTCAAGTCAGAACTGCGGTGACACGTACAAAACCAACACATAAAATATACCATATGTACGCTGATCTGTTCCAGGGAAAGAAAACGAACACGTTGGCGCCGATAGCCTTGTGGGCAGGGCGCAGACACGAATCCCGACTCGAGGACCTTTCCCGATCCCGCCCCCATCTCTCTTTCCCACTTTGCTTCCTGTCACTTCTAGTCTGTCCTGTCATAATAAAAAGGCAAAATGCCAAAAAATTAATCTTAAAAAAAAAAAAAAAGAAAGAAAACAAACACTATTTTAGCGCCATCTGGTGGACATTTCTGTTGGAAACTGCAGTGATATGTACTTATTGGTACGTATTTCACGTCTTGCAAAAACGTTCCCACAGGTACATTTTCGTCATGATACAAGGTTGGAATAATTTATCATAGTAATGTTGCATTCCCTAATTCATTGGGTTTTACTTGAATGTGATCAATGAAGACTGATCGGATTCAAGAACAGAGAAATACACAGCGTTCTTTCCGTGTCTCAGAGTCCCGTTCCTCTTCATTCAGCAGTGCTGTGAATAGAAGCTTCTGGGAAGAGTTGTTAACCCAGAGGAAATGTAACCCTCTATTGTCCCGTCACCCAGCCGCTTCTGTTCAGAGCCACTGACAATGGAGGGTCTCGTCATTTATTACGGACCTGTAGTGAAGCGGGCGCTTTCTTATTTAGATTTTCTTCCGATAAGCGTACTTGATATCCAAAAGCTTTCTACTTGTGACAGTGCATATTTCTCTATCAGGTTTAGAAGTGTGGGATTATGCACTCCAATTCAATGCTTGGCAAGAGCGACGTTGTATGCGCTCATTCAGCATCAGATTTTCCACTCTGATGACTAATAAAAAAAACTTTTTTTTTTTTTTTTTTTTTTTTTTTTGCCTGCTTTTATAGCAGCCAGTGTTTTTCTGTTCATTTTCTCCATAGGAATTTCAGAAAAAAAAAAAAAAAAAAACATTTTGACCAAGAAGTGCATTCGACTGCATTGCCATCCACTGATTGACAATCAATATGGTGGCCTTTTGGACTCTACTAATGCACAAAAAAGGCTGGCTCTAGAGGAAACATGTGATTTAAGCTGTCGGTGCCTCTGCAGGTGTTTGCTTTTCTGTGCATTGAAAAAAAAATTGGAGCAAGAACAATTTTTTTTTTACTCAGAAATTGTTAATACATTTTTTAAATAATTGCAATTAATCTGTAAGTAACAAGTTGAATTAAAGATGTTTGTTTTGCTTTTTTTGTTTTTTTAAGTAAAAAGTCTAAAATTATATTTTTCTAATATTCTGTTTTATTTAGAACTTCTGAAACTGAAAAATAATTTTATGGCATGTAGTGAGGACATGTTTTTAACTGCCAACTGCAAGAACTGTAAGGTTTATGCTTTTTCAGCATGTGTGATTGATTTTACTTTCAGCTGTGGACGAGTCTCTAAAATGACAGCTTGAACATATCTAGTAAATAAAAGCTGTTTTTGTTTTTCCAGGGCTCTTAAAGCTAAATCTTCTGAGGTTTCTTTGTTTTTACTGTAACATTGGCTTTATTCTGAAATCTAGCGACCTGCCTTGGTGTTTACTTCTTTGGTCAGATCTTAATTTAAATTGAACCTTACTTTTGTAGCATTCTAGATACAAGTAGCGATCCTCACACAAAGCACAGATAACAAATATTGTGTAAAATAGTTCATTTGTAATTGCACTGCTGTTAAAAAGTTTTGGATCAGTAAGATGTTTAATGTTTTTAAAGAAGTCTTTTCTGCTCATCAAGGCTGTGTTTATTTGATTAAAAATACAGAAAAAAAACTGTAATATTGTGAAATATTATTGCTATTTAAAATAGTGCTTTTCAATTTTTATATGCTTTAAAATAGAATTTATTCCTGTGATGCAAAGCTGAATTTTTAGCATGATTACTCCAGTCTATAGTGTCACTTAATCCTTCAGAAATCATTCTAATATGCTGATTTATTATCAATGTTGGAAACAGTTGTGCTGCTTAATTTTTTACTTAATTTTTGGAATCTGTGATACTTCTGATGGAAAAAAATGTTTAAAAAGAACAGCATTTATTTAAAACATAAATATTTTTTTTAACAATATACACCACTGTTGGAGTAAGTAAATTCTTTTTTTTTTTTTTAAGAAATTAATACTTTTATGTGTTTTCAATTAATGTGTTAAATTGATAAAAAATGATAGTAAAGACCATTTTGAAAAAATGCTGTTCTTTTTCATTTTTTATTTATCAGAAAATCCTGAAAGAGGTATCACAGGTTCCAAAAAAATAATAAGCAGCACAGCTGTTTCCAACATTGATAATAAATCAGCATTTTAGAATGATTTCTGAAGGATCATGTGAGACAAAAGACTGATGGCTGATGAAAATTCAGCTTTGCTTCACAGAAATAAATCATATTTCGAAGTATATTAAAATGGAAAACCACTCTTTTAAATTGTGACAAAATTACTTATTTCTGTATTTTTGGTCAAATAAATGGAACTTCAATGAGCTATAAAAATCGTACTGATCCCAAACTTTTGAACGGCAGTGTAAATTGTATGTTTTGTTAACTCCATTTGTTACTGAATGAATTATAAGAGTATGGATGAAGTTTGTTGCAGTGAATTATGAAGTTGAATTTGCACACAGTACCTTTTGGGTGGCATATGATGCTTTAAAATGCCACCTAACTTGGCAACTCGCTAGGTTTTGGCCATTGTTTTAGCAAGAATGCTTTTCCATTATTTAAGCCAGAATTGATCACATGAGGTCAAATTGATTTTATAATCTGAAGAGTATGAGAGGGTGTGTGTGTGTAATGTGGAGATGTGTATTTGCACGCACGAAAAGGGTTTTGATTTTTCAGATTCTGTTCCAGAATGTTTTGTATATTTCTCTCTCTCCCTCCCTTGTATCTCTTTTTCTTTCTTTCTGCTCCACGTTTTCCCTGTTCTCCCCCTGTGTTTTCTCTCACACGGCTTTCTCTCTTCTCAGATATCTTCATTTTATTTCTTCTCCTGCCTTGCACCCACTCCCTTATCCTTCCTGTTGTTCCTACTGTTTGCAGAGAGCTCTTACTCTGTTCCCCTACTGTTCACGGATGCTATTCTCTCTCTACCAGAGCACTGAAAGCAGTAACCTAGCGAGCTTTTGCTGAAGGATGTTATAAATGAAAATTTAGCCAAAGTTCCATCAGCTTTGTCAACAGGACATGATGATGTGTGTTTCGTCTGCTTATTAAGGGAAAACAATTGTGACCTGTAGATATACACGCATAAGATGATGAGTCTCAAGAAAACGCATCCAGGTTCTATTTCACCCCAAAATCAAAATAAAATACAGTACATGTTATTTTATTTTATATAATTTTGTTGTTTTATTATTTTATTTCCTTTTATTATTCATTGTTTTTACTGTCACAGTTAACAAATTAATGTATGCCATTTAATATGTTGCCTATTTTTTTTATACATTTATATTTTTAATACCTACGACTGATTTGTTTACAAATTAGGTTTTAGAAATCAAATTAAATGAACACTGTAATGGTGTCAGTTTTTTGAAATTAAGCTTTATACATCATCTGAAAGCTGAATAAATAAGCTTTTATTGATGTATGGTTTGTTAGGATAGGACAATATTTGGCTGAGATACAACTATTTGAAAATCTGTGATCTGAGAATTGAAAATATTGAGAAAATTGCCTTTAAAGTTGTCCAAATGAAGTTCTTAGCAATGCATATTACTAATCAAAAATTACGTTTTGATATATTTACGGTAGGAAATTTACAAAATATCTTAATGGAACATGATTTTTACTTAATATCCTAATGATTTTTAGCATACAAAAAAAATCGATAATTTTGACCCATATAGTGTATTTTTGGCTATTGTTACAAATATAACCATTATGACTGGTTTTGTGGTCCAGGGTCATAAATAATAATAAAGCAAACGTTATTTTATTTTAATTTTTTTATTTATTTATTTTTTTATATTAGCCATAGTTTTGACTGTCACAGTTAATGCATTAATGTTTGCAATTTGATATGTTGCTTTATTTTTTATACATTTATATTTTTTTATAGTGTTCATTTAATTTGATTTCTAAAACCTAATTTAAAACATTCAGGCGTGAAAAGCACTGTTGCGTAAATATAAAACTACTAATAATAACTACATATATTTATTTATTTAATTTATTTTATTTTGTTTTATATTAAGTTTTTTTTTTTTTTTTTACTTTATTTTAAAGGAGCTGACTGGAGTACAAAAAAAACATCTTTTAATTAAATTAATTAAAATCTTTGATTGACAACCTTACTGAGACTATTTTTTGACAGTTATTTATTCTTTCTTTTGATTTTGGGTTGAAATATGAAGCTTGGTAGGTTTTGTAAGATCAGAGAAAAATGCACAAAATACCACACTTAAAACATAAATATTTTTTATTGTGAACCTAACTTTATTGGTGTTTTCATAACCTGTTTATATGAAGGGACCTGAAAAAGTGCATTTGTCATCCCTCAAAAAGAGCCTCTTTTAAGTATTCTTTTTAAAGCTTTGCTTTTGTTCTCCATTAATACATATTTTATCTCCAACGAGATGATTGATTGACTCTGCACGCGCCATTGCCTGCAAAACTGCAACTGTATTTTTAAATTAAACTGATGATTATGATAATTTAGATTTTATACCTCATAGTCTTCCTTAATTATATTAATTAATCGCTTTTTTTTTCCTTGAAAGATTTTTTTCATATCTGGATTTTCTCTCATAATGATTTTTCACAAGATTAGTCTAAAAATGTGTCATGCTAGAGTCCCTCGGCACACACAACAAAAGGAACACACATCACTTGTTCGGTTACAAAGAAAGATAAAGGAATCTATAAATTTTACATTTACAAGATCCTGCAACGAAGGCGTTGTAAGTTACTCTTTCTGGGCACCGCAGGTTCATGCAGCACCGACGTAAAGGAAAACCGCAACCTGGACAACGTCTCTTCTAAGGAGGGAGCTGGCCTGGTGGAGCAGCTCCCCAACGGTAGTGGAGGAGGGGGTCGCAAGCGGCCCCTGGAGGAGGGCAACAATGGCCACGCGCACTCCAAATTCAGACCCAAGAAGCGTAAGAAAACGCCAGGGCCGGTTCTGCCCAAGAACGCTCTGATGCAGCTGAACGAGATCAAACCGGGTTTGCAGTACAAGCTGCTCTCGCAGACCGGCCCGGTCCACGCGCCAGTCTTCGTCATGACCGTTGAGGTCAATGGTCAGTTGTTCGAGGGCTCCGGGCCTACGAAGAAAAAAGCCAAGCTGAACGCCGCAGAGAAGGCCCTTCGTTCCTTCGTGCAGTTCCCGAACGCGTCCGAGGCGCACCTGGCCATGGGCCGTACGCTCACCGTCAACACAGATTTCACCTCCGACCAGGCTGACTTCCCTGACATGCTCTTCAACGGGTTTGAGACGCCGGCACCGTCCGAGGAAACGTTTTTTCTGGGCTCCAACGGCAACGGCTCCTTAAAACCGCTGGGAGAGTATCCCGTGCCCCAGGCGCCAGGTACGAACAGCCTCGTGCAGGCGCCGCTGCCAACGCCCTCCTCCTTCACCTCCTCGACCAGCGGCAAAAACCCCGTCATGATTCTCAATGAGCTGCGGCCGGGCCTCAAATACGAGTTCGTGTCAGAAAGCGGGGAGAGCCATGCTAAGAACTTTGTGATGTCCGTGACCGTGGATTCGCAGACGTTCGAAGGTTCGGGGCGAAATAAGAAACTCGCTAAAGCCCGGGCTGCCCAAGCGGCTCTGTCGGCGCTATTCAACATGCAACTGGACCAGACCCCGTCCCGCCAACCCATCCCAAGAGAGGGGCTGCAGCTGCATCTGCCACAGGTAAGAGATCCACACCTTAGAAAACTAGGCTGTACATAATGACTGATTTATAGTTCACCCAAAAATGAAAATTCTGTGATTTACTGTCCCTTTGAAAGTACAGGTAACCAAAACTTTCAGAATGTTTAAAGGAGAAGTCCATTTCCAGAACAAAGTTTTACAGATAATGTACTCGCCCCCTTGTCATCCAAGATGTTCATCTTGTTCTTTCTTCAGTCGTAAAGAAATTGCCTTTTGAGGAAAACATTTCAGCATTTTTCTCCATATAGTGGACTTCTATGGTGCCCCGAGTTTGAACTTCCAAAATGCAGTTTAAATGCGGCTTCAAACGATCCCAAATGCGGTTGTAAATCAGTCCCAGCCGAGGAAGAAGGGTCTTATCTAGTGAAATGATCAGTTATTTTCATAAAAATAATAAACGCTTGTCTTGTCTTATTCTGCCTGGACTGTTTTTTTCCGGTTCATGACAGTTAGGGTTTGTCGAAAAACTCCCATCTCATGTTCTCCCTCAACTTCAAAATCGCCCTATATCGCTGTTTTACGTTTTTTAAGGTTTTTTTTGTTACCTTTTTTGTTAAAGATCTTCTTTGCATGTTCACTTCACTTTGCAGAGGGGACTAGGTCGGTAGGAGACATACCCTAAATGTCTTGAGTCAGAATACACAGAGTTCAAGGAGAGCAAGACAAGACGAGCGTTTGACATTAAAAAGTATTTAATTTTTTTTTTTTTTTTTTTTTTAAATGAAAATAACCGATTGTTTCGCTAGATAAGACCCTTCTTCCTCGGCTGGGATCATTTACAACTGCATTTACGATCGTTTGAAGCCACATTTAAACTGCCTTTTGGAAGTTCAAAATCGGGGCACATTACCAGTCCCATTATATGGAGAAAAATCCTGAAATGTTTTCCTCAAAAAACGATTTCTTTCCGACTAAAGAAAGAAAGACATGAACATCTTGGATGACAAGGGGGCAAGTACATTATCTGTAAATTTTTGTTCTGGAAGTGGACTTCTACTTTAATAAAGAAATGGTTCACCCAAAATGAAAATTTACTTGCCGTCAGGCCATCCAAGATGTAGATGAGTTTGTTTCTTCATTGGAACAGATTTAGAGAAATTTAGCATTACTTCACTTGTTCACCAGTGGATCCTCTGTAGTGAATGGGTGCTGTCAGAATGAGAGTCCAAACAGCTAAAAAAACAATAATCAAATAATAAACAAATCCATCATTAAAACGTTTTTAAATTCAAACTGTTGCTCTCTCCAAAATACTGCTTTCTCTGTTGAAAAAGTTGAGAAATATGCACAGATCAAGCACCTTTGTTTAAGCAAAAACAGTCCAAAACAGCACTAAACAAATATGTTGGTTGATTTTGATGTGCGAGGATAACAACTGATGGAAATTTTCACTGAAGGAAGTGTTACTATGGATTATGGACTTGAATTTTGGCCAAAGGCAATGGGTTATCCAAGAGATATGACACTTTGTGTGATTAATTTAGGCTTTTATTTAAAGGACACCTATAATCCTCCTTTTTACAAGATGCAATATAAGTCTCAGGTGTCCCCAGAAAGTTTCAGCTCAAAATACCCCACGGATCATTTATTAAATCTTTTTGAAAATGCCTGTTTTGGGTGAAAGCAGAAACACCCTGTTTTCATTCATCAGTCTCTTTAAATGCAAATGAGCTGCTGCTCCCCGCCCCCTTTTTCAGAATAGAACTGTGCCTTTAAGCTCATACCTTAGATACTCTACCAAAAAACATCGGTTTGGTTTTGATTACTAGATCAATTGTGCTGAAATCATGTGTTTTAAACCATGTTAGTTTAAATTTCTAATATAGGGTTTTCTCAGTACACACTTCCAAAGCACGTGCACCGAAAAGCAGCTGTCACACGGCATGTGAGTACTAAAAGTTCTCTTTCATATCTTTTTGCGCTTAAACTGTCAAATACACACGCTTATGTTAAAAACACGTTTAAAAACACAGTCGGTTATGTCTGTGAAGGTAAAAATTTGGAAAGAACCACAAAAACAAAATGACGGTGCCATGGGTGGAAATGTGCAGATTAAGGGCCGGTAATATTATAATAAGATCCTGTTCCTACATCACGGGGTGAGCAAAACCTGAGCAGCTCGTTTTTTCACATGCTTGCAGAGAAAGGATTACCAAATCAGAGTTACTGGGTTGTGCTTTTTCACATTTTCTGGGTTGGCAATTGCACCAGGGACCCCATTTATAGCACTTAAATATGGACAAAGTCAGATTTTCATGATATGTCACCTTAAAATCTAAACAGCCAATGAGGTTTGTTCTAGCATGTGACACAAAATGTGATTCGCTCTACGTATGCATGTTTATATGTGAACAAAAGCCTAAATTAAGTCTGTTCATCATAAAAGGCATTCTTATCACAAGTCTTGGATTAAATCACTTGATTCATATGAATTCATTTTATGATGGCTTTATAAACTTTTTGTATCTTTTGTAAGTTTTGGTTACCTGGACTTTCAGTCGAGGTACAGAAACCATTTATTAAAATGATCTTAATTTCTGTTTCGAAGATTAATCAAAATCTTCTAGGTTTGGAATAACATGATTGTGAGTAAATTATGACAGAATTTTCATTTTTAGGTGAACTATCCCTTTAAGGATTCATTCACACAAAGCATGTTCAAAAACCATTAAATGAACTATGACGTTAACCACTGAAAGGCAATGCAACAGCCAAATAGATGAGTTGGAATCTAGCATTAAAAAAATCTAGACACAATAAAATGGCCTTAAATGGCCTTTAACCTTTTAGGTTATTTACCAAGTTTTTGAAAGGTAATTTAATTATTAATATATATGCAGCAGTAAATACTAATGGTTTATTTATACCCTAGAGATATGCAGGCCTCAACTGGTCAGACTGCATTACAGTTAGACTTTAATTAAAGTTAGAGGATTTTTCCACAAACTCAAACTTTAATGTTGAACTTTATTTAAACCTTTAAAAACTTGTGCTGTGACTTCCTTTAGCACAAACACCAGACTGGCTGATAAAGTCTGATTGTATCTGATCTGTAACAATCTGACAAATATAAGAAATCAGTCCTTCACATCTCATAGTGTTTAATTGAAGTTTCTGATCCGTTCAAGTTTATCAGAGATCATCATCTAAGCCTTTATAACGCGACGCGCAAAGCCGGCACAAATGACCATCTTCATTAGGAACAAAGCCTAATGGAAATGAAGATGAGCTCTGTTAAATTTGGGCTGATTGAGTAATATAGCTTAAAAACTTTTCTTAATATGTTTTATACCTTTTTTTTATTAGTATTCTGCATTTATTTGCTACATCAAAAAATGGATTTTTGTTTTACATTTTTATTATAAATAGACATCATTTATCTACATATATTTTTACTAAAATATTTTTATACATTTAAAAAAAATCTTTAATGTTGAGACATGTTGTTGGAAATTCTAAATTGATTCACTTAATTGTCCTGAACTGATTCATTTGATGAATCAAATGAATCAAACTTACCGACTCCTACTGACTTGAATCTCTCATTACCGTTTTTGTACAGTATGTGCAATTTTTTAGACAAAGAACGGTCTTGGAACTTGTCTTTAGGATATATTAATGGCCAAATAAAAATGTTAAAATCATTATGTTGCTCAGGGTCATGTCACTAGCAAAGCATTGGATATATGTCATGCATATTCAATATATTGCTCACGCCTGCCGGTGAAACAACACGGTGAGCCGAAATGACCAACGACCGGCGTTTGTGTGTGAAGACGTCTATTTACACTTTTCTAAAATCCTCTGTGTTAATCCTGCTTTTGAGATAAGGCCAGGCCTGGAAGCGACCCAATCTTAATTAACATCTTCCTCTGAACCGTGTCAAAACAAGAACATTTTGTTTCAGCCTGCCCACTACCTGTCCACTAAAGAGCAGTCCTGTCAGCGGCATGTTTTGTCTCTGATGCTGATGGCTCTTGGGCTGTCCGTCTGCGTGACAGATGCACCGCCATGAATGCAAAACCCCATTATCCATCCCTAATCTGATAGCCACATATTTAACATGCTGTCAATATGAGACCCGAGGTGGAGAGGTGTATTTGTTTTAACCAGATGGCGAGAGGTTAAATAGACTCTCGTTACGTGAAGACTGATCGCTTCAGGCGTGTTTTTCCTGCACTTGTGTGGCAAGACGGACTGACCTCACATCCACAATGAAAGGTTGAATGATATAGCAGTGACAGCAGGCGAGTATATATCAATATAGTTGATTCATAAGTAGAGTTTTTAATGTAAATGTAACAGATAATGGCACATTTTAATAACCTTATGGAAATGCCGGTTTTTAATAAATCCTATAATTGAATAAATCCTACAAATAGTTTTCCTATATATAGTTTATATATTTATTTAATCATATATTAATTGGATTGTATAAAAAATGGACATCGGCATATGAAAATATGGCACTTATTAAGTGAACAACAAATTAGATAATAATATAATTATTTAATAATTGTATCAGAATTATAAAATTCTATGTATAATTTTCATAAATAATATTTATTTTATTAGCAAATATTATTACCATAAATATTAAATATTAAAACATTAGACTATATATAATTAAATTAAATTATAATTGTTTGAGGCTTCAAATTGTTTGACAGCACTTTATATATATATATATATATATATATATATATATATATATATATATATATATATATATATACTTATTAGCTATTAATATCATTAATATTTATAAAATAATCATACAGTGACATTATATTTTGATATATACTAGGGATGTCACAATTCTCAATATAATATTGAACCGTTCGGCACGACATCCAATAAAAAACAGACATTAATTTATGAAAATATGGCACTTATTAGGTGAACAATAAATTAGACGACAATATAATTATTAAATTATATATACATTTTTCATAAATAATATTAATTTAATAGGTAGTAGTATTAACATAAATATAAAAAGTTCAAACACTGGATTATGGAATTATCTACAATTATATTATCAGATGAAAATGATAATCCATATAATTTATTATAAGTATATAATTTATACAATTTTTATAAAACACTTTTTTTTTTTTACTGTTTTTTTTTTTTTTAATAAATGTTCATTTTATTATATAAATTTATTACCCTAATAAATGTTTAATGAGATATATATATAATTTTATAAATTACTCAGTCTGGTATTATGTATCATATAATCTCATAGAAAATGTGTCATATCTTATTTTGAAATTTTATTATTATTTTTTTTTTAATCTATGCGTTAGCCTCCTTCACTTTCTTAGTTTTCTAGGCTCTTTTCCTGTGAAATCTGTCATCGTCTAGTTGGCCAGTGAATTTCCTGTCATCTGTCCCCTGGCGCTAATGGGAAATGAAAGCAAATAAAGATGATGGTGGAAACTAGTGTGTTTTATCATGAGAGTAAAGCACAGCCTTCTGTTCAGTGGGAGATTTTGCTGTCTCCTGATAATATATGGAGAGCATGCTCCGCTTAAAACTCCCATTAGCCGTCTCCGACCGAGTGACTCCGAAGTATTTGGGAAGCAATGTTAGACTAATGTCTCTAATTCTTGCTCATTCGGCCATTGATTTTTTTTTTTTTTTTTTTTTTTCCTTGGCATAATCATTTTCCAGCATATTAACAGGGAGCTTAAGGAATGTGAAGTGGAGGGCACTGTTAGAGGAAAAGGAATCACCGAAGTGCCTGAAGGCTTTCGATGAAATATTGATATTATATTGCAGCAGTAGAAGGTGAATCTGAGGTCTGCTGTAAATTTTGCTTTGCAGTCATTCATGGAGGAGCAGGGTCTTCGAAATAATCGGTTGAATTTCATTTCGTTCCATTAGAAGTCAGTACATTGTATTGAAACTCTGTATTAAACACTTAGTAGTAAGCTCAGTTTTGTAGAAAAAATGTAGAGCCTTGACTTGATTTTATCCATCAGGAATTGTTTGCTTATGAGAAGTGGATAATACATATTGAAGAAAGTTTGTTGAAGGGGAGAGGAGTGAGAGAATTTTTAATATGCACCCATTTATGTGACCCTGGACCACAAAACCAGTCTTAAGTAGCACTGGTATATTTGTAGCAATAGCCAAAAATACATTGTATGGATCAAAATAATTGATTTTTCTTTTATGCCAAAAATCATTAGGATATTAAGTAAAGATCATGTTCCATGAATCTATTTTATAAATTTCCTACCATAAATATATCAAAAGTAATTTTTTGATTAGTAATATGCTTCATTTGGACGACTTTTCTCAAGGTGAGAGAAAAAAAGGCGATTTTTCACAATATTTAGTTATTTTTGCATCCTCAGAGTCCAGATTTTCAAATAGTTGTATCTCGACTAAATAGTGTCCTATCCTAACAAACCATACATCGATGGAAAGCTTATTTTTTCAGATTAGAATAAATCTCAATTTCAAAATTGATCCTTATGACTGGTTTTGTGGTCCAGGGTCACATATGGAAGCTTGTTTCTGCCATGGGATGAAAAAAATGAAAAACTGGATTTCTGAGATTGCAAAATTCATCAAAATTTATTATCTTGCACATCTGAGTTTATATCTCACAATTCTTTTTTTCTCTCTCTCTCTCAATAAATTTTGCAGTCTCACAAATCTTAACTTGACAGTTCAGACTTTTCTCAGAATTTTGAGTTTATATCTTAAAATTGTATGTTTTTATTCCATGGCACAAACAAAAAAACAGAATTGCAAGATAATTCAGGGGGGGGGGGGGGGGGGGGAATCAGAATTATGAGATAGAAACTCAAAATTCCAAGAAAAAAAAAAATCCAAATTATGCAGAATTTTCCCTTCATAATTGCAAGTTTGTATCACACAATTTTGAGTTTATTTTGACTGATTTTCTCTGAATTGCAAAACAAAGAGTCAGAATTGTGAGTTGCAAAGTCACAAATGCCTTTGTATTTCCCCATGGCAGAAATGGCCTTCTATACCCATGAGTCATGAACAGCAAGACAAGGAATGTGTTTTCATGACTGAATGTTCTGTATTGTTCTGAATATTTCATGCTGCCTATAGCGGTATCATGTATGTACTGATGTGTTTTCGTGCATTATTGATGTTAGCATTGCTGTCCTTGTAAAGTCTGACATATGTATGCTCTTTATCAGGTTCTTGCAGATGCTGTTTCTCGTCTGGTAGTGGAGAAATTCAGCGAGCTCACTGACAACTTCACGTCTCCACACGCACGACGGAAAGTTCTGGCTGGTGTTGTCATGACAACAGGTAGAGTTCCACAGAATTCTTATTCAGAAACAGTTACGTTTAAAAATTTAAGAATGTTCTAAAAACATTCTCCCGCCAAATGATTCATAGACTTATTAGTGATCCATTTGAATCAGGCTAATGAATCACTCACTGACTGAACTGATGAGACCTGCTTTTTAGAAGAACTAAAATGAAGGAAGGAATTAAAAGCTGAATCTCCACATTTTGTATGAGTCTATGTAGTCTTAGACTTTGTGTGATTTTTGTTGGTATGTTTCCTCCTGCTTTTAACTCAGGCACTGATGTCAAGGACGCTCAGGTCATCTGCGTCTCCACGGGAACCAAGTGTATAAACGGCGAGTATATGAGCGACCGTGGCCTGGCGCTCAACGACTGTCACGCTGAAATCATTGCTCGGCGCTCCCTGATCAGGTATCTCTACATGCAGCTGGAGCACTTCTTAAGGTGAGACGATGTCTATGTGTGTCTCATATGTCACCGTAGCATGATGGATGTTTAGCCTCGCAGGAAGGGATATTAAACTCATAAACAGGTTTTAATTTAATATTTTGTGTTATTGTATACGGTTTTAAATAAAGATGCACACTTAATGAATCAGGATATGGCCTTTTCCAATTTATTAAACCACTAAATACTATGATTGAATTTTAATATGTATGGAAATATATTTAAAATAATAATCTAGAAAAGGTAACAGTAAACAAAATATATACACGTACACAAACAACACACTCATCATGTAGATATTAATTGTGATACAGCCTTTTGTAATTTATTGAAACACCAAATGTGGTTTATATATATATAAAATGTCGTGCATTGAGATAAAATGTATTCTGTAATAAATAATAATAAATTATTATTTTAGAACCATTTACATATTTGTATTTTTTAAGAATATATATATATATATATATATATATATATATATATATATATATATATATATATATATATATATATATATATTAAGTTAAGTTATAATTAATATTAATTAAATAAACTAATATTAAAAAAACTAATTAAAAGTTTTTTGAAGTTATAAACATCTCATACACTGAGAAATAAATAATAGTAGACAAATAATAGTAAATTACAATTATTTTGGATCCATTTACATATTTTTATTTATTCGTGATGTAGATTAATCATGATCTAGCCTTTTATTAAAATCTACTGAATTATTTATGAAAATTCAAAAGAAATGATTTAAACTATAATAATAATAAATTATTATTATTATTATTATTGTTGTTGTTGTTTAAACAATTTATTTTAATTATATTATTATTATTATTATTATAGTTTAAATAATTTAATAATAATAATTATTTATTATTTATTATTATTATTATATATTTATATATGAATATTTTCATAGACTGAGATTAAAAGGTTTCTGTAATTACTAATAATATTAAATGATATTATTATTTTAGATCTATTTACATATTTTAATTTATACGTGATATAGATTAATCGTGATATAGATTAACCTTTTGCAATTTATTAAACCACCAAATGCTGTAATCGATTTAAATATTTATAAAAATATAATTAAAATTAATTAAATAAATTATAATATGTAATAATAAGTTATTATTGTTGTTGTTGTTATTTCATATTATATTTTTTAAGTTTTAGATCTATTTACATATTTAAATGTATACGTGATATAGATTAATCATGGTCTAGCCTTTTATTAAAATCTGTTGAAATATTTATAAAAATGTAATTAAATTATTTAAACCATTATAACAATGATAATAATAATAATAATTTATTATTATTATTATTATTATTATTATTATTATTATTATTATTATTATTATTATTAATATGTGTAATTCAAGTGGACTAGGTTCCAAAAATCAGCGTGTGAGATATTTAATAAATATACTAACCACACCTTTAAATGTTTATGATCTTGAACTTCAAATTGCAGTCACAATGTCTCAGTAGTTATGGTCATACAGTTTTGTATCTCTGCATGACAAGAAGTGGGAAGAATGTTTCTTTTGTTTGTCTCTAAATTTAGTAACAACAAAGAGGAGCACCAAAAGTCCATATTCACGCAGTGTGACAAACGTGGCTACCGGCTGAAAGACAACGTCCAGTTTCATCTTTACATCAGCACATCGCCCTGCGGAGACGCTCGGATCTTCTCTCCTCACGAAGCGGGTGTAGAGGGTGAGACTGAGTCTTTAATAAAGCAAACTATTCAGTCGTTAGATGAGGATGTTATTTTACTCAAACACTTGTTTGACATTAATAACCAAAACTGAATAGTTGTATTCAATTAAGATCAGGATGGGTCCTCTTATGATCAGGTCGCATTTCATTATAATTTCACTCAAGTGTCTGCCTGCATTTCAAAAACAAATTTCATCAGTGTTTTTAATTAGCTGGCTTTGTCGACTCCCCTTGTGGCCTGATTAATTCCGCTCTTGAGTGTTGTATTTAAATCATTTTGTTTGCCTTTATATGTCATACAATTATTCAGTCGTTGAAGTGGAAAAAAAAAAAAAACACAATTACTGTTCATGTTAGTGTTATTGGTTGATTAAATCTATTGGTTTGTTGAAGTAGATTAAACGTTTTAGAAACATTGCCTGCAAGAGCCGCCCATTCTTTTTCAATGTTTATTTCGCTAATTCCTTAGACCAGGGAGACAGACATCCAAACAGGAAGGCAAGGGGCCAACTGAGGACCAAGATCGAGTCTGGAGAGGGAACCATCCCGGTGCGCTCTAGTAACACCATACAGACGTGGGACGGAGTCCTGCAGGGCGAGCGGCTGCTTACCATGTCATGCAGTGACAAAATCGCAAGGTAGGCTGGTAGCATTTATACACACATCTACATATCTGCTTAGACATCCTAACAGATAAAATACTGATAAAGTATAAATGTGAACTGATAAAATGTAAGCGTGTACCTTGACTTCAATGGAAGTCATTTTGCATAAAAGCGTCTACCAAATGCATAAATGTAAATGTAATTGATCCTATATTTGTCATCAACAACACTAATAGGATCAGTTGCAGGGCTCAGCTTTAAGGATGTCCTAGGGCCAGTAATGTTTTGCACTGAATGTCGTCATTTTCCATAAAAAATAGTTAGTAAGGTTTGTAGATGTTAGCGGCTGTTACATTATAGCTAATTATTAGAAACTATTACAGTTATGTCATAATAGTTTTTGTTATACACACATACATACACACACACACACACACACACACACACACACACATAAATGTCTATATAAAAAAATAAATAATATAAATAGTGTAATGAAATTATTATAATTACTATAAATGTATACATAGTTTTTATTTTTTTATATGTATTTTACTTACCTTTGATAAATTACAATAAGTACACAAAACAGGGTTTCTGCAGGTTTTATGAGGGTAAATTTAAGAACAACTAAACTAAACAACTAAAGAAAATTTAAGGAAAAAAAAAAATAATAATAATCGAAGCGAAGACAATACGCCAATATGTTCTCTAAGTATAGTTCGAGTTTTACTTTCACTTTCAAATTGACAGCAATTCAGTGTCTAGCAATTGTTTGTTATTAGTTCATTTGAGTTTTCCCTCTTTTCCTCGCTTTCCTTCAGTTTTAAGTAGCTTGTAAACAGGGATGCTGCTGGCCAAATGGGTGCCCTAAGCAGAATTGTATTGTTATGCCCCCTCCCTCATTATGGAAGTAAAAAAAAAAAAAAAAAAAAAAAAAACACACCTATTATACAGGGTCAAAATACCTAAGTTACCTATGACTATGATTATATTAGGCCTAATACAGTTGTCTAATTGATTTTATTGTCTCAAGCATCTAGAGAACACACAAAAGAAAATTAAGCAGTTTTACTACGATAAAACAATGGTTAATTTTGGCAAGGGTTGTGATGTCCACATGTTTTTGTTGAAGAAACTATAGAGGCTGTAGCATTTCTATCACAAGATTAAGTGGATATTTGAATTAAATATTTGGTCACTATTAAACAAGGATTTGTTCGTCCTGTAAGTGTAACAACAACAATTATTGGCACCCTTTGCAGGCATTTGTAATAATATGTAATGTACATAAATAGTTTATTTCATATTAGCCCACATTATGTATTTTAACAGTGTTATTTAATTCATTATTTATATGATTATTTTTAATTAACCGATCATTATTGCCTTATTGTTTTTGTATCGGTTAATGCATTTTAAGCCATGGAAACTAGTAAAGCAGGTGTGTTGGTGGTGGTAAAATTATTACCGACATTAAAACACGTTATTAACGTTAACAGCCAAAAAAGTTTCTCAGGATTATGAACGCACCTGAAAGTGATACACGGGCGTCATCTCGCCTTTTTTTTTGTTTTCTTTTCTCGGCGCCGGACCGCTTATTATGATCGCAGTCAGCCGCAAACATGAGGCTACTCGAGGTGAGGGCGGGCGCGAATACGGGAGGAGTGGCGCGTTACGTGTGCTTAGCCTACTGTATGTGTGTATATTTATGTATATGTATATGTCTATGTTAATATTACAAAGAACGGAAGTTTTTTTTTTTTTTTTTCCTTTTGAGCAACTGTGCATTTTACTTTCACTTTTAAATCAGTGGCATTAACATAACGTAACGAACTTTTATTAACAAAACGAATAATGATATACCATGTTATATGCCTAATATAAAATAATAACTTTACACAAAGTTTAAATAGGTATACAAAAATGAAAAACACTGTGTAACCAAAAAAATAAGAAACGTAGAACGTTTATAGCAAAACGAATAAGAAAGCTTGGAAGCACAGCATACACCTTGCACGCTTAATATAAATAATTAAAAAAAAAACACATACAGTTTAAATAAATAAAAATCAGTAAACACGGTGGAACCAAATAAAAATGAAACTACCGCTATCACCTTAGATAAATGGCATAAGTGAAAAGGCTTTTCAAAATCCAAAATATTTTTAAAACAGGTGCTTTTGCATTTCGTTTTGAAACTCTTCCGCCATAGTCTTGTCTTTCTGACCTCTCTCTTCTTGTCAGTCAGCTCGACTCACTCTACGTGATGAATAAAATCTGATCTGTGATGCGACTGTCGTTCGGCACACTGCATTGAGCAGCCGCATTCAGTATTAATTGTATTGTCTGTTCACTAACTAAACTAAAGGATTTTTATTACTATAAAAAAAAAATTAAAATGACAGTGTGACTGACAGATGAAGCGGCTCATACCGCCATCTACCACGTACAGTTCAATGAATATTAAGCGACCTAAACCATGTAGCAGAGAAATTACGCTTTCGCTTCATTTTAAAATGAAACACATGAGGAAACAATCCCTCACGAAAATTAATGCCATGATCATATGAATTTAAGACTTTCTGTTCTGACTTAAGACCTTTTCAAGGCCTTAATTCACGGGAAAGCGATTTAAGACTTTTTAAGACTTTAAGACCCGCGGAAACCCTGACAAAATAATTTAATAAATAAGTATTAAAAATATAAAATAATTCTGTAAAAAAATACAAATATAGAAATGTTACACACATACGTGTATGTGTCCAAAAAATAATAAGCAATATTAATAGTACAATAAAATTATTACAATTATTACATAATTTTTAAATATTGTTTCAGTGTTTTTACCTTTAATAAATTACAAGTACACACAATAATTAAAAAAAAATATATATATATATATTAAATAACTTGAAATGTTTATTTTTGCAAATTAAATATTAAAAATAAGAACATTTGTATTTGTGTATCCAAAAAATAATAAATGATATACATAGTATAATAATATTATTAGAATTATTTTAAATGTGTATATATCGTTTTTAATATATTTTATTTACCTTTAAAAAATTGCAATAAGTACACACTCACAATCATTTTAAAAATAAATATGGAAAATATTAAATAATTTGAATATTAAATAATTTTTTACAAATTAAATATTAAATTTAAAAAATTGATTTTACAACCAGTCAAAAGTTTTTGAACAGTAAGATTTTAGATTTTTAATGTTTTTTAAAGAAGTCTTCTGCTCACCAAGCCTGCATTTATTTGATCCAAAGTGCAGCAAAAACGATTTAAAAATATTTTTACTATTTAAATAACTGTTTTTTATTTGAATATATTTTTTAAATTTAATTTATTCCTGATTTCCAAACTTAATTTTTAGCATCATTACTCCAGTCACATGATCCTTCAGAAATCATTCAAATTGCTGCTCAAAAAAACGTTAAAAATCTTTTGACTGGTAGTTATTAAAAATATGTAATATGCTAATAAGCATTTGAAATGCACAAAATACATCAATTTTCAAATTTAGATTTGATGAAACTGTTCTATTTAATGAAACAAGAATATATTCGAATTCTCTTTCCCGAGTTTGTCACAATGAATTCTGGGCTTGCCTTCTCTGCGAAGGATGTAACGCTCCATTAGAATTTCAGCGTAGCTAGTGTGATGTTTCTGCCTACCTTTACTTCTAAAAATGCTGTCTAGTTAAGCAGCTCCCTTACTTTTGGAGCGGAGCTATTGTCAGCCCTCTTCATTAGAATATGGACAGCTCAGCAAAAGCATTAGTCCGGAACCTTCTAGTTAATCTCTGTGCGCTAGGTAGATGCTGTACCCATCACCGCTGGGAAGAGAACAAGGGCTTTGTGAATTTAATTGCCCATTGGCTCTTACCAGACTTCATAAATGACAGGGAAAGAAGTGCATGAGTTCAACATTACTATAACCCTAGTTAAATAAAGAAGAGCATATTAACAGTGTAGGAGGGAGTGTTCGTTTATCCTCTGGGGTCAGTGTGCTGGTGTGTCTTCCTCTGCCGCCCGGCAGCTGTGAGCGGACAGATAAGGACACGTCAGAGACAGCTGTGCCCGGAGAGCGCAGGTCCTGTCTCTGCTAATGAGAGAGAACCTCCTCCGTACACACACACTTTCACTGTCACTTAATTCTACATGTATATCATCCTTATCCTGCAGTCTCTATTTATTTTTTATTCATTTGTTTCATTCATTCATTTATTTTTATTTATGTTAGACTCTCTGATTGAAACTACAACACTTTTTTTTCTCATTTTGTTTTTTGGTTTTAATCCAGAAACAGAACAGCTAAATTGCTTTGCAAAAGCAATATGTGACCCTGGACCACAAAACCAGTCTTAAGTAGCACGGGTATATTTGTAGTCATAGCCATAAATACATTTTATGGGTCAAAATTATACATTTTTCTTTTATGCCAAAAATCATTAGGATATTAAGTAAAGATCATGTTTCATGAAGATATTTTGTAAATTTACTACCATAAATATATCAAAACTTAATTTTTGATTAGTAATATGCATTGCTAAGAACTTCATTTGCACCCTCAGATTCCAGATTTTCAAATAGTTTTTTCTCAGTTGTATTTAATACACCATACATAAATGGAAAGCTTATTTATACAGCTTTCAGATGATGTATAAATCTCAGTTTAAAAAAATGTACCCTTATGACTGGTTTTGTGGTCCAGGGTCACATATTAAAGAAATGATCTCATCAAAATTTAAGTTTGGTCTTTTTCATTCCGTATATCTCTTTTTTTTTTTTTGTTTTTCATTGTTTTTTCTTTGTAATTCTATAGAAGATGGATGAGAGATGAGAGGATGGGGATTGTGATTGTCAAGACTGTTTAGTCTTCATGCATGACAACAAACTATAATAAAAGTATATATACATAAGACTTTTCTGAGTCTTCAGCAGCCATAAAATAGCTTTGTTTGAGGAATAGATTGAAATTTAGGTTATTATTCACTAAAAATCATGTTTCAGTATAAATATATTAGGGTTAACCTCCCTAATACCAGTGTTATTATAGTTTATTAAAATTGAAATTGAAACTAAAAATAAAATCTTTTTCATTACTTGAAACAAAATAAAGAGTAACTATAATAAAATAAAATTAAAAAAAGTTTTATTTCAGCTAGTTGAAAAGGCAGCATTTCCATTTAAATGAGTTTTTGTTTAACTTGATGTATTAAAAACCTAAAACAAAATGAATAAAAACTATATAGACGGGTATAAAAAATTACTAAAAATACACAACAACATTGCAAAAAAACACTAAATAATCAAAATATAATAAAAAATTACTTTAAAAAAAATATATATAACTCAATTAAAATAACACTGCTTAGATGATTAGTTCACTTCCAGAATAAAAATTTCCTGATAATTTATTCACCCCCATGTCATCCAAAATGTTCATGTCTTTCTTTCTTCCAGTGAAAAGAAATTAAGGTTTTAAATTAAGGAAAACATTCCAGGTCAGTGGGTTGAAAGTCCAAATTGCAGTTTCAGTGCAGCTTCAAAGGGCTCTGCACGATCCCAGCTGAGAATAAGGGTCCTATGTAGCAAAATTATTAGTCATTTTTTTTAAAAGAAAAAATAAAAGTAAATACTTTTTAACCACAAATGCTCGTCTTGCACCAACTCAACCTCATGCATTACGTAATCATGTTGGAAAGGTCATGCATGATGTAGGCAGAAGTACCGACCCAGTGTTTACAAAGCGAACATGCAAAGAAAGTCAAACGCCCTTTACAAAAAAGGTAAAACAATGTTGGACGATTTTGAAGTTGGAGGAGAAAATGAGAAAATTTTTTTTAGAAAATGACTAATCGTTTCACTATAAGACCCTTATTCCTCGGCTGGGATCATGTAGAGTTTTTTGAAGCTGCATTGAAACTCCAATTTGGACCTTCAGCCTTGATGCACTGAAATAAGCGTTTTGTGTTTCAATGTCTGTTTTATATCAAATTGTGTGCTGATTCAGTTTATTGCTCTGGTTTTCAGAGGAAAGCGGTGTTTAGTCAGGGCTGGGCTGGTTTATGTGTTGCTCAGGGACAGTCTGACACACTCACACACAGTAGAAGTGATGTTCACAGCTCACACTCAAGGAAAAGCAGCCCATCTGCTGAGATGAATGAGCGTGTGGTGTTGATAGAGCTCTGTGTCTCATCCGTCAGGGCCTGTACCTGCTCTGCTAGTAACATGACCAGATGTAAGTCTCCGGGAAACACAGCAGGTGGAGGATATTCCTGTGAATTTTTCATGGGAGGTGCTGAGCCTTGTCTAAAAGAATAATAATAAAAGTAGCTCCAATACATGTTTATTTCAGTGAAATCTGTCTGTGTGTGCTTAAAGGAGAAGTCCACTTCCAAAACAAAGATTCACATATAATGTACTCACCCCCTTGTCATTGAAGATGTTCATGTCTTTCTTTCATCAGTCGTAAAGAAATAGTTTTTTGAGGGAAACATTTCAGCATTTTTCTCTATATAATGGACTGCTATGGTGCCCCGATTTTGAACTTCCAAAATGCAGTTTAAATGCGGCTTCAAACGATCCCAAATGCGGTTGCAAACAATCCCAACCGAGGAAGAAGGGTCTTATTATCTAGCGAAACGATCAGTTATTTTCATTAAAAAAGTACAATTTAAATACTTTTTATTCTCAAACGCTTGTCTTGCCTCACTCTTGTTAAACTCTGTGTATTCTGGCTCAAGACAGTTAGGGTATGTCGAAAAACTCCAATCGTATTTTCTCCCTCAACTTGAAAAATCATTTCAAAATCATCCTACATCGCTGCAGAAGTACCGACCCAGTCTTTGCAAAGTGAACATGCAAAGATCAAACACCCTTAACAAAAAAGGTAAAACACGGATATAGGACGATTTTAAAGTTGAGAGAGAACATGAGATGGGAGTTTTACGACATACCCTAACTGTCATGAACCGGAAAAAAATAGTCCAGGCAGAGTAAGACGAGACAAGCGTTACACATTAAAAAAATATATAAATTGTATTATTTCTATGAAAATAACCGACCGTTACGCTAGAGAAGACCCTTCTTTCTCAGTTTACAACCGCATTTGGGATCGTTTACAGCCGCATTTAAACTGCATTTTGGAAGTTCAAAATCGGGGCACCATATCAGTCCATTATATGGAGAAAAATCCTGAAATGTTTTCCTCAAAAAACATAATTTCTTTACGACTGAAGAAAGAAAGACACGAACATCTTGGATGACAAGGGGGTGAGTACATTATATGTGAATCTTTGTTTTGGAAGACTTCTTCTTTAAACTCTTTAAACTCCACTCTTCTATTGTATTATTTTACAGAAACGAACAACAGAATTAAATGTATTTTTTAAGTATTATTTATTTCTGTAATGGCTTTTCACCCTTATTGCAGTCTTCAGTGTCACATAATACTTCAGAAATTATTAATACAAGTCTTTTCTGACACCTTTGATTCATTTAATGCACTCAAAAACTCACAAGGACTATGTGAAAATCAATTCCTATTTGACTTCCTGGCTTCTACACAGCATAAAATAATGCAATGAATGCTTTTAGGAATGAAATAATGACTGGATCTGACAGGTTACTGTCATCACATCTGTAAAAAGCTATGTAGTTTAGCAAATGGACTTGATAAACACCAGTAGAAACTCTGAATAAGCTGCAGAGTGTTCTGGCTAAGAGAGGGAAGTGCTTGGCTAACAAAGTAGTCTTATTAACAGTGGCAAAAGTTGGACTTTCTCTTTGGTGTCTGAGGCCATTGATTGGTCAGAATGACTCCAATCACTTGAGTCTGGGCTCTTCTCAGCTGCATACAGCAGGTGTTGTTTTGGGGAGCAGATTTGGGCTTGATTAGGCCTTTTGATTGTGTACGGCTGAGGAGGGAGACCCAGTGGGTGAGTCTGGGACCTGTGAAGACATAAATGAGGTGGTTTGGAAGAACGGCACTAATTGAACAATTTGTCCACTGTTGCTTTTTTATGTATCATTTGAAAATGATTCACATCTGGGCTTCTGGCCAGATTGCTTTTTGGCTTCCGTGTTTTGCGATTTATGTAGCTCCTGATTGTCTTATGTTCTTTCTACCTGTACATGGTAATTTGTACAGTGTGTGATCTCAGAGGTGTTTCATTATGTTAAACAGCTAGAAATACTTTAGGCTAGTAACAAATGAAAGAAAAAATAGATGTACTCTTGTAAAGACGAGTCAGTGCAATAACGGTGCAGTCAGTGTGTCTAGTATCGGGCACGTCTGTTTTGATGGGGTTGCGTTAAAGGTGTAAAATAATTATTTTTTAAATCAATATTAATTATAAGTTCTATAATTAAAATTGGGTGGCAAAAATTGGGTCTGTTGTGATCACTGTGGTTAAAACGATGCAAAATGTCAATGATAACACTGTAATATGCTGTAGTGTTAAATTATAACTAAATGTAATAATAATTGTATTTAATTATAATAAAGGTCCTCTGTTGTGATTGCATACAGAAGGTGGAGAAACAATGCAAAATTCCAATAAAAAAAAGTTATTAAATAATTTAAAAATAATTTAAAAATTAAATCTCATGACTGATTTTGTGGTCCAGGGTCACATATTAAAGAAATGATCTCATCAAAAATTCAGTTTAGTCTTTTTTCATTCCATATATCTCTTTTTTTGTTTTTCATAAAATGTAGTAATTAATTACAATAAAAATGGGTCACAGATATGTTTTAATGGCGTTGCATATTGCAGCGAGGAAAAAAAAACAATGCAAAATACCAATGATAAAATGATGAAATAATTATAATTAAATTTAATCGCAATTTAACAAATCATAATTATACTGTTTTGATGGGGTAGCGTAAAAAGTGTAAAATTTTATTTAAATTCAGTATTAACTATAATCAATTATATAATAAAATCAGGTGGAAAAAATTGGGTCTTTTGTGAATGCATGGGAAAAACGATGCAAAATGTCAATGATAACATTGTAATATTATAACTAAAT
Source organism: Cirrhinus mrigala (assembly GCA_036247105.1). Classification (NCBI taxonomy): domain Eukaryota; kingdom Metazoa; phylum Chordata; class Actinopteri; order Cypriniformes; family Cyprinidae; genus Cirrhinus; species Cirrhinus mrigala. Next base: position 29,165,774 of record CM070015.1, read on the forward strand.
ATACCAATTGTATTTAATTATAATAAAAGTCCTCTGTTGTGGTTGCAGACAGAAGGGGGAGAAACAGTGTGAAATGCCAATAAAAAAGTTAAATAATTAAAAATAAATTTATTACAATCAGTTATAATTAAATGTAAAATACAATAAAAACGGGTCACAGGTCTGTTTTGATGGGGATGCATACAGCAGGGGGGAAAATACAATGCAGAATGCCAGTAATGAAATTATAAAACACTTATGTTATAATTAAATACAATTATAATTAAATTAATTATATTACAAATGGGCCGCACGTCTGTTTTGATGGGCTGCGTATGGCAGGGGCATATAAAAAAAATTCAAAAATATATATTTATATTATGATTGAATTCAGCAAGTAAATCAATTATAATTAAATGCAATACAAATAATAACTGCGCAAAATAAATAGGCTTATCAACTTTGTTTCTCATATTTTTTATTGTTTTGTGTCCAAGCTTCCATCTTCCATTTGGGTCCATGCAGTTCATAGTAATATTAATAAATGTAACATTGATTACTGTTATGGTCTTTTAACAGTCTATGCTAGGCACTTGATGTCCAATATAAAATCTGGACTCTGATGTGAGACATGTGGCTTTGTTTCCTGCAGATGGAACGTGGTGGGCGTCCAGGGCTCTCTGATGAGCTACTTCACTGAGCCCATTTACTTCTCCAGCATCATCCTGGGCAGCCTGTATCACGCTGATCATCTCTCCCGAGCCATGTACCAGCGGATCGCTGACATCGAAGACCTGCCCCAGCAATTCTCCCTCAACCGCCCCCTGCTCAGCGGTAAGACAACATCTCACTGGCTCGCATTTCCACTCCCAAATCATTGAAAATGGCACCCATGTCAAATTGTATTACCAATTACTAGACGGACAGTTTCCCCCCCACTCGTCTTCAATTTCCTCGTGGTTTGATGAATTACTGGAATTTAGATGGGCCTGCTCTCCATCGGCAGCCTGTTTCAGTAATTCATACCGTGCCTGAAATCCCACGTTCCCCTGCTGATTTCTCTCATTCTCTCTCACGTTTTTCTTTTTTATAAAGAGGAAGCTGGAAAATAATAGGGGTGGGAATCTTCAGGCATTTCACGATCCGATTCCATTTCTGGGAGTCACAATCCAATTCCAAAACGATTCCTGATCTACATTTTTCCCCCAGTTAATTCTTCTGCTGTGCAAAAACATCTTTACAGCCTTTTAACTTTTTAACTAAAATTGCAGTTTTTCTGCTTTTTGTTTATAGTTGGAATCTCTGTATGACAGTACTGCCATCTTAAAAGTAGGGGTGTGAATCTTCACTGGTTTAATGATTCAATTCAATTACAATTTTCATTATCAACTCAATATCACTATGCATCACATTCTCAGTTTTCAATATTACTGCACATGGCTATGTGGCCATGTGCAGTAAAATCTGATATAAAATATAAATGTTATATCAGATTTATTTTGTGCAAACTTTTTTTTTTTTTTTTTTTTTTTTTTTTTAATACATAAACTGGCTACTTTTTAAAACAATCACTTATTTAAAGGTGTCATCGGATGCCCATTTTCCACAAGTTGATATGATTCTTTAGGGTCTTACTGAAAAGTCTCTAATATACTTTGATTAAAAATTCTCAATGGTTTTGTAAAACAACACCCTTTTTACCTTGTCAAAATGAGCTCTGCAATAATCATCTCATTCTAAGGGGTTGTTCCTTTAAATGCAAATGAGCTCTGCTCGCCCCACCCCTCTCTTCTCTCTGTGGAAACACGAGCTTGTTTACTTTAGCCGCATTTAGCCGCGTTCAGCCGCTAAACTTTCTAACTACCACGTTATAAGGAAAGGCGATCACAAAGATTCATTAAAAAATGCTTATACTCACTTCTGCTGTAAGTGAAGCTGGATCACAAATGATTTGCGCGAACATAGATGGATATATGTAGATCGGGAGGCGCATTCCCTTTACAAACAAATGTAATCCACTGCATCTTCAGCGGCTCAGATGTCGGGAGTAAATGACGACCACTATGTTCATTATTACATCCAGCAACACAACACCTCAATCGCTCAGTCGGAGATATTCTTGTCTAACTTACATCCCTGCTTCAGCATCAAAACATGGAAAGTTACTGGACTGTGACAGCTGGTCTAAGGTAAGAGCATATGTCAATCAACTATCGTGGGAGCGGCCTCTGTCGGTGTGACGTCACACCGACAGGCATCTGAGAACGGCTCGATTTGAAAAAGGGAATATTATTTTTACAGATTAATTAAAAACCACTGCATGGATTTTTATCATTATAGGGTAGATGTGTACATATGCTGCCAACACACATTAATGTTCAAACAACATGAAAAAGTGAAGTTTGCATCCGATGACCCCTTTAAAATAAGTGTTCTTTAGGTATCTGAAAGTTTTCAGACAATAGTGATGTTTTTTTTTTTCCTATTGTTGTTTGATTATTACTGATGGGATCATAGACAGTGGCAGCTTTAATACACTGTATTCACACTAATGCACAGATCTATTTCGATATATCAGATGTTTTGTCCTGCTCTGAAAACATAACTGTGTGAACATCAATTTTGTATAAAAGTATTCAAAAATGAAAGTGCATTTAACTTCAGCCGTAATCGATCTTCAGGACAACAAACACAAAGCGCACATGAAAGTCCGTCACTGCGCGAGTTTCGTGCAACTAATAGTACTGAATCCAAACGGCATTAATCAAAGCTTTCCGCATTCAGTGTTAAAGCCGCTTCTCACAGCGCAAATTCTGTGCATTGAAGCCCGCCACGTCTCTAGCACGCACACGTGGCACATGCGGGGAAAAAAAACAAGCTCAGAATCGATTCTGAAATATTCAGAATCTATTCAGAATCTTTGAAGAGAGAATCCCGATGCATCTGAGAATTGATTTTTGTTTTGTTTTTTTTCTCCCACCCCTAGAAAATAATCCCACCCAGTCTGTAGCAGGGTTAGGAAACGCTTGTCAAAATATAAAGTGGTTAAACAACAATCAAGCTGCTTTTCTGGTCAAGTAGTTATGCAACTGAAATTAGCAGAATCACCATTTTTTTCAAGTTTATACCCAGTCTAAGTGGACAGGGTATAAACACTGGTTAAGTGGACACTGGTTCCAGAATAAAGACTCACTTGAGTTTCAAAGTGTCATCTGGGAGACGTCGGCTGCTTTTGGATAAGTATATGTGCTGAATTGAGTACTTATCCTTTCTCACTTTGTTTTGTGCCTCAAGAGAAACGCCCAAGACTGCTTTTGCACTGGGTTACATCAGATTCCCAGCAGAACTAGCTTTTAATGGCTCACTGCTGAAAATCTCCATTTGATGATGTGTTGTGGGAGGTTGAAGCATAACGTACTAGACCCAAGCTCAAAAAAGACCCTTCTGCATTTGTCAACTCTTTTTGTGCAGGTGGAGAGGTAATGCATAGTGCAGTGAGCCATTTATGCTTTACGGAAATATTCTTGAAATAATACGTATTGATATATAGTGTTTAATAGATTTTAATATTAATTTAAACTTAAGAATATAAATATGAATGAATAAAAGATTAAAATAATGGCATAAAGCCTTTAAGTGTTTTTCCAACTAATTTCCATTGCTTCTGTTTTTTTTCAGAGTAATTATTCACGTAATATCAATTTAGAAATTTCTGCTTTCTAGTTTGTTTCTGGTTCTGTAACATTTTTCATTGGTCTTTTTGAGTTCTTAACTCACAATTGCGTCAAAAAAAAAACTCAGAACTGAGGTTTAAACTCTGAATTCTGAGAAAGTCAGCCATTATTGTGAGACATAAACTCGCAATTTTGAGAAATAAAGTTGCAATTCTGACTTTTTTTCTTAGAATTGCGAGTTTGTCACAATTCAGAGGAAAAAGTCAAAATTGCAAGAAAAAAGTTAGAATTGCAAAATATAAACTCAGAATTCTGAGAAAGTCATAAACTTGCAATTCTGAGAAATAAAGTTGCAATTCTGAATTTTTTCTTAGAATTGTAAATTTGTATTTCGCAACTGACTTTTTCTCACAATTGCAAGTTTATATATCACAATTCTGAGAATTCAGGCAAAATTATGACAGAATCTGAATTTCATGATAATTGTGAGAAAAAACTCACAGTTGCAAGATTTAAATTAACGATTCAGAGAAAAAAGTCAAAATTGCAAGAAAAATGTCAGAACTGTGAGGTAAACTCAGAATTCTAAGAAATTCTGACTTCTTTTCTTAGAATTGTAAGTTTATATCTCGCAGTTGTGACTTTTTCTCACAATTGCAAGTTTGCATCTCAAAATCTGAATTTCATGATAATTGTGAGAAAAAACTCAATTCAGAGGAAAAAAGTCAAAATTGTGAAGAAAAAAAGTCAGAATTGCGAGATATAAACTCAATTCAGAGAAAGTCAAACTTGCAATTCTGAGAACATTGCAATTCTGACTTTTTTCTTAGAATTGCAAGTTTATATCTCAGTTCTGAAATTTTGAAAAAAATCTGAATTTCATGATAAACTCAATTCTGAAAAATTCAATTCTTTATTGCGAGATATAAATTCAGAATTCTGAGAGTCAAACTTCTGAAAAAATAAAGTTGCAGTTCTGAATTGCAATCTTAGAATTGCAAGTTTATATCACGCAATTGCAAGTTGTCACAGTTCGGAGAAAAAAGTCACAACTGTGGAAAAAAAGATATAAACTCAGAATATAAAATTAGAATTCTGAGAGTCAAACACAGAATTCTGAGAAAAAAAGTTGCAATAAAGTTTATATCTTGCCATTGTGATTTTTTTTTTTCGCAATTGCAAGATTATATCTCACAATTCTGAGAAAAAAAAAGTCAAAATTGCAAGAAAAACAGTCAAAATTGTATATATATAAAAAAAAAAAAAAAAGTCAGAATTGTGAGAACTCAGAATTTGGAGAAAGTCTTAAATTTGCAATTCTGAGAAATAAAGTTGCAATTCAGATTTTTTTTTTTCTTAGAATTGCGAGTTTGTGTAAAGAATTGGCAGATGTAAACTCGCAAAAGTTGGAATTGTCAGATTAAAAACTCGCAATTACCTTTTTTTTTTTATTCAGTGTCAGAAATGGGCTTCCATAGGACATTCATTGGTGACAAAGTGTGGGAATCCTAAAGGTTAACACATTTACCTAATAAACAACCTTGAGCGCATTGCTTTATCTGTTCTTTTATTAAAAGCAGAAGTCTTGAAACAAATTTCAGCATATTTGTTCAAGAAATATTTTTATATCAATTTATCTGCATAGACAGGGCCACCCTTGATATTATTCATGCATAAAAGAAAAAGCACCAAGGCTGTTTCTGGTTGTGATTTTCTGCTATGGTGTGTTTGTGTGTTTGCAGGAATCAGTAACGCTGAGGCCCGGCAGCCAGGAAAGGCTCCTAACTTCAGTGTGAACTGGACGGTGGGAGATCAGGCTCTAGAAGTCATTAATGCCACCACAGGCAAGGATGACATGGGCAGACCCTCACGTCTCTGTAAGCACGCCCTGTACAGCCGCTGGGTGCGACTACACTCTAAGGTACCTCTATCACAGATTCGCTTTCAGACTTGCAGCAAGATGTGGTTATAGCATGTTATATTGTTGTTCAGTAATATGGTATGTATGCACATGTACTGTATGTCTGTGTATATATACAGTACTGCGCTAATGTCTTGGTATGAAAGGCATTAGTATTTTCATCAACAAAAAAAATTTTGTTTTGCAGCAGTAGAAAATGCCAGTGTACATTTCCAAACAGACTAAATCTAGAAGAACCACAGCAACATCTCAAAGATGCTTGTAGAAACCTTCCTGCAAAGCTACTGTGAAAAACTATGTGCAAGTTTGCCTAGGACAAAAGCTGTTTTAAATGCAAATAAGGGTGGTTGCACCAAATGTTGATTCAATTTAGTTAATAGAAGTTAATTGATAAGGAAAATCTATTTATAACATTATTTTTGTAAGCATCCACGCATACAGATTTTTGCACAAGTGCCTGTAACTTTTTACTTTACTGTAGCTTTGTAGATAGGTTTCTTTAAGTGTCTAGGAGAAGTTGCCACAGTTCCCCTGGATTTAATCTGTCTCTGTTTTTTTTGTTTTGTTTCATTTCTTCATGTCATTCCAGACAGACTGGATGATGATACTGAGATCAGATCTGGAGAGAACTGCCTTAAAACCATTTTTTGTTGGTGAAAATACTAATGGAGTGAGGCTTTTGTGTGTATGTGTGTATGTATATGTGTATATAGAAATAAATTACATTTTAAAATATATTCAAATAGAAAACAGTTATTTTAAATAGTAAAAATATTTCAAAATTTTCGTTTTTTTCTGTACTTTGGATCAAATATATATATATATACATACATACATACATACATACATGCATATATACACTACCAGTGAAAAGTTTTTTTTAAGGAAGTCTCTTCTGCTCATAAAGTCTGCATTCATTTGATCCAAAGTACAGAAAAAAAAAAAAAAACAGGAAAATTTTTAAATGTTTTTACTATTTAAAATAACTGTTTTCTATTTGAATATATTTTAAAATGTAATTTGTTCCTGTGATTTGAATTTTTAGCATCATTACTCGTCACATGATCCTTCAGAAATCATTCTGATATTCTGCTTTGCTGAAATCATTGCAAAAATCATTTTTTATTATAATTTTGTTGAAAATAGCTAGTTTTTCTTTGAGGATTAGAAAGTTCAGAAGAACAGCTTTTATCTGAAATAGAAATATAAATCTTTTGTAACATTTTAAATGTCTTAATCATCACTAAATAAAAGTATTAATTTCTATCATTTCTTTCCCCCCCAAAAAAAAAATTATACTGACTCCAAGCTTTTGAATGGTATAGTGTATAATGCTACAAAAGCTTTTTGTTTCAGATAAATGCTGATCTTTTGATCTTTCTATTCATCAAACAGTCCTGAAAAAATATACTCAACTGTTGTAAATATTGATGATAATAAAAATGTTTCTTGAAAAGCAAATCAGCATATTAGAATGATTTATGACGGATCATGTGACACTGAAGACTGGAGTAATGATGCTTAAAATGTAGCTTTAATCACAGGAATAAATTGTTTTAAATAGTATAAATACTTATTACGGATTTTGTTGTATTTTGGATTAAATAAATGCAGGCTTGGTGTGCAGAAGAGAATTCTTTAAAAAAACATTAAAAATCTTACTGTTCAAAAACTTTTAACTTGGCAGTGTTGGGGTAACACATTAGAAGTAGTGCAAGTTACGTAATCAGATTACTTTAGTAACTAGTAAAGTAACGTATTAATTTTTCATTTATGAGAAAATATCTGAGTTACTTTTTCAGACTTTTCCTTCAGCCGTAGGCTTATTTATTTCACTTTTTGGGGTGAAAGGGCTTTTACATTTGCTAAAAATCGAACTCTTTATATTAAAAACAAACAAGCAAGCCCTGCCCAGATTTAAAAAGTAACGCAAAAGTAATGTAATGCATTACTTTCCATAAAAAGTAACTAAGTAACATAATGAGTTGCTTTTTTAGGGGGTAATGCGATATTGTAATGCATTACTTTTAAAAGTAACTTTGCCTGACATGGTTGACTGGTAGTGTATAAACAGTGCAAACATGTTTTATGAATTTATTTTTTTTGTCTCTGCAGCTTTCGCCAACTCTGCGAATCAAAATGCTCAAGCCCAGCTCGTACCACGAAGCCAAACAAGCAGCGGTGGAGTACCATACGGCCAAGCAGACGCTCATCAAGGCCTTTCACAAAGCGGGCCTTGGCGCCTGGGTGAAAAAACCCATAGAACAGGACCAGTTCTCACTGAACTCTTGAAGAGGGATCATAAAAAGACCAGGACATGACAACAACCAGCTGTTAATACTTCACTTGATGTTCGGGGATGTGTGTGTGTGTGCGTGTGTATGATGCTGTTTGTTCTCAGACAAACCAAGAGCCCTTTAGTGTCTGTCATTTTGCTCTCTTTGTGTGAATCATGAATCTCTGCCTTTTTAATTTGTAATGTAGAAGCAGATTGTCATCTAACGTATGTTTGTTTCGAAGTTAGCGGCATTCAGCAGATAACAGGACATAATGTCATTTGTAACTGGAAAAATTGTTCTTTTAAAATAATTTTTTTACGAGAGAGGTTTTACGAGGTTGTTCTGACAAAACCTTGATGCCGTAAACGTGCACGTTACGTGGCTTCAGGTCGACCACAAAGGGTCTGAAGGTTTCCTGGTCCAGCCTACCCAAATGCTGGCTCACCTTTTTGAGCATGATTCTCCTTGATGATATGCAAAACATAAGCATATTTCTATTTTTTATTCCACTCCCTCCGGATTTTAGAAGGGGAAGAAATTCTATCACGTAGATCGTAACTATAAAGCATGGTCCCTTTAGATAGACAAACTTATTTTGTCAGGACTTTAGTGTAGAATTAGCATACGCCGTCTTTCTAGTTCAAATAGATTTCAGATTTTAATTTGACCTCGGAGGGAAACTTGAATTTTTTTGCGTAGGGTTTCTCGAGAGCTACGTAAGCTGTGTTCCCGAACGCTTGTTTAAATTGGAAAATTGGAGTCGTTTTATGGATGCAACCAAAGTGCATTGATGTTATTAAACGATGTTTCGTGGCTGTTGAAATTTCTCAGAGGTCTTAAATGCATGTGCGAATAACATAAGGCTCATTCTGGGTTAAATACTGGCCTATAATGGACCATTTTAGAAGCCCTACTTTTTTGGTGTCTACTTTGTATTGACTTTAAGATGCATGGAGCCCATTGGATCACTCAAACAAAACGGCAGATTTCCCAGCGAGTCAAATCTACTAATGTGTTCGAGTTACACTCATGTTAAAGGAACCGTTCGTCCAAATAGGAAAATTCCAAATTCCAAATTGTCTAAAACTGGATGAACTTTTCCTTCAACATTCATGCTGCATTTAGTCATTGCAGGTTTGAGAGCAGGGCATTCTGGGAGTTTATTCAAGATGGCGGAATGGTCTATAAAATGCACGTTTATTATTGACAAAAGCCATCTCTGCATGCGGAAGTGAAGGTTTTGCAGGGGCGACTCTGACTTTCACTTTATCCTTGCGTCTCGTTTGAGGATTTTTTTATTTCCTGCATAGACCCGAATGCCTACATTCCTCCTCAGAGGCGCTTCTGTAAGACCGAATTCGGCAGAGTCCTTGAGGATGAGGTTTCCCCTCTGTAAGAAGGTCTGATCCAGGAGCTCTGCGCTCTTTGATTTATGACTTATCCAGTGCAGCATGTTTGACTGGTAAGGTTATAGAGAGCTACGAAGCAGAAGTATTTCTGCACCGATCATTCATTTTTAAAGTTGGGCTTTGGTGGTTTTTAGATGTTCCAGGAGTGTTGCTGTATAATATAAACTCCTAGTGGGATTTATAACATTTCAGTCATAATTTTACAAAGACACAAGGCTGCATTAGTATTTGAAGAAGTAGTTGACCCAGAAATGAAAATTCTGTGATTTACTCACCCTCAAACCTGTATGCTGTTAAGCTGAGCTCAAAAAGGACAAAATATCACCATAAAATCAGTGCCATTAAGGAATTATTTACTAGATATGCTGTACAGTTTCGTTCAAAAGTTTAGGCTGTTTATTTGGATGAAAAATACCAAAAAAAATTTAAAAAATTTGAAATATTATTACAATTTAAAATACCTGATTTCTATTTTCATATATTTTAAAATGTAATTTATTCCTGTGATGCAAAGCTGAATTTTCAGCATCACATGATCCTTCAGAAATCATTCTGATATGCTGATTTGGTGCTAATAAAATATTTCTTAGTATTATCAATGTTGAAAACGGTTCAAAAGAACAGATTTATTTAATATAGAAATCTTTTGTAACAATATAAAGGTCTTTACAGTCAGTTTTGATCAATAATGCATCTATGATAAATGAATGTATTCATTTTATTTTTTAAAAATCGTACAGACCCTGAACTTTTGAATAGTAGTGCAGCAGAAGGAAAGATGTACAAAGTCTTAAATATTGACTATTGACTTTAAAGGTGGTTTAATGTTTTTTTTTTTTTTTTTTTTTTTTTTTTTTTTTTAAGCTTTACAGCTTGGTGATCATGAACAGCTGCATTAAGATTGTTCAAAAGAAAACAGCATACAGGTTTGGAATGGTAATTTAGGGGGGTTAACTGTTAGTGTATGTTGAAGATTTAACAAATTAGTCAAATGTTTTTGGACAGTAAGATTTTTAACGTTTTTAAAGTCGCTTCTGTTCACCAAGCCTGCATTTATTTGATCCAAAGTACAGCAAAAACTTTTGAAAAAAAAAAATTAAATTTTTTTACCACTTAAAATAACTGTTTTCTATTTGAATACATTTTAAAATGTAATTTATTCTTGTGATTTCAAAGCTGAATTTTTAGCATCATTACTCCAGTCACATGATCCTTCAGAAATCATTCTAATATTCTGATTTGCTGCTCAAAAACACTTCTTAAACCGGCTGAGCAGAATTTTTTTCAGGTTTCTGTGATGAATAGAAAGTTCAGAAGAACAGCATTCAAGAAATCTTTTTTGAACATTATAAATGTCTTTATCTTCACTTTTGATCAATTTAAAGCATCCTTGCTAAATAAAAGTATTAATTTCTGTCATTTCTTTCCCCCAAAAAATCTACTGTATAATTTCTTTCACAAGCTTTTGAATGGTATAGTGAATAATTTTACAAAAGCTTTTTATTTCAGATATCCTCAACTTGTTCCAACTTGTTTAATCAACATGTTTTTGGTAATTATTGACCTAGAGAGTCCAGAGAATTGCACTGTGGTGGTTTTTTCCAGACCGAGCGAAAAACCTAGGACTAGTTCGCAAAAGTAGGTTTTTCACATCTTCTCAATCATTTAAAAAAACGTTTGATTGACAGCAGTGGCAAAGGCAAAGAGGCAAAGTTCAGAACGAGTAGGTCTATCATACGATATATGAATATTGCATGTATGTGCGGACATCGTTTACACCCTCAAAAAATGCAATACCACCCCCCAGTGGCCGATTTCTTTCAAATTTCTCGCAGACCTTTGGGGCGACGAGTCGAATAGGACCACCAAGTTTCATTCCGATTGGCCTCCCTTAAACTCGTCTAATAGGTGCTCAAAATTCATTAGCCAATGGCAGCCATGGTTTTTTTTGAGATACGCAAATGTTCCCTTAGACACTTGTGGCACTTTGGACCAAGACTGTGCACAGGGATCATGTTGATAGGACAAATGGTTGCCTAGTTATAGCCATTTTTATGTTTTTTCCCCACTTATAGCGCCACTAAAAGTGGCCCTTTGGAACGGTCAATCAAAAGTTCAACTTTTTTTTTTTTTTGATAATTATTGATATTCACTCTACAGAGAATCTTTCTGCATTGCTTTGGTCCTGATAAAAAAAAAAAACCTAGGACTAGTTAGCAAAAGTAGGTTTTGCAAAAAATTTCTCCAGGCTCAAGATTGAATCTGATGAATCGATGAATCTGGCATGCATTTTGTCTAGCGTGAGCCAAGGATTCCAACAACATAAGAAACTGCAACTGACAGTTTAGCTATTAGCGATTATGTCCCCGTCAGGCCGATTGGGGTGAGCCTCTGTCACGTTGTAGGTCTTTACAACTTATGGTTTGGTCTGCACGATCAGTTTTACGTGGAAATTGCTCATCCATGACCATTCTAACGATTACCATTCTAAAAGCACTACACGCTTGAACCCCTAATAAAAAATGTTTCTTGAGCAACAAATCAGCATATTAGAAAAATTTCTGAAGGATCATGTGACAATGAAGATGGGAGTAATGATGCTGAAAATTCAGCTTTGCATCACAGCAATAAATTACATTTTAAAATATATTTGAATAGTAAACCGTTATTTTAAATAGTAAAAATATTTCACAATATTACTGCTTTTGCTGTATTTTGGATCAAATAATTGCAGGCTTGGTGAGCAGAAAAAAAAACTTAAAAAACTTTAAAAAAAAAAAAAAAAAAAACATACTGTTCAAAAACTTTAGACTGGTAGTGTAGTTAAAAGTACTGATGATCGCAGAGCCTGTTCCTCCATGAAATCAGACCTGCTTCATCCTCACCAGAGTCATTCCGTTTCCCCCTCAGTGGCATCAGGTTTCTCCAGCGGTATCGTTGTTGATTTTCACCCTTTTAAAGAAACCAGCAGTATGCGTGTTTGTCCGTCCGAGTGTGTTCGTTTGTGCACCTGCTGCTGAGCCCAGTTGGCATTCTGCAGAGACATCGTGGCAACGAGACTGAGAGATTGCTGTGGAATCTTCACCAAAGATGTCAATTTCTTTTCCTTTTGAAGCATTTAAACCAACGGAGACTATTTTTTAAAAGACAAGAAGGTTATTGGTGCAAAGATTGTCCAGCATTTTACAGTTCTGCCTTGTATTGTTCCGTTCACTCACTAATGTATTGTTTTTTTTAAAGTGTGTGTTTGAGTTGGATCAGTCAGGACTGGATTTGGGACGCGCTCGTCATTCTCAGTATTCTGGTACACGCTGGATGTACTGCTGTAAATATATTGTGACCCTCTCCGATGCCGTTACAGTAGACTCCTTGCATATGTATTACTAATTTTTCACTCAAAAAGCAACATGCGTTTTCCTTTTAACTCAAAACGCCAGGGCGGCCGTGTCCTTGTAGGCCGCGGTTTGCGCCGTAATGTATTTCTGACGGACCCGTATGAGTGTATGGGGATCTGCAGTACTGTAATGATTAATGACTGTAGACTTTGACTCCCTTTTGCTCTAATGGAAACGATTACGGACTGAAATTAATGAGCACAGTCGGTTCTACATAAATGTGGCTCAGCAAAAAGTAGCTCTTTCTGCTGGTGACACTTTTCAAGGACGAGAGACTTGTGGGATTTTTTTTTCCTCCCATAAAAAAAAAAAAAAAAGAAAAAAAAATCCTAATTTCGTCTTCACCTTCTCTTCGGCTTCTGTTGCAGGGGAATTTTGATGATGGCGTGAGACGCCAGTTGATGATGTCACGATTTTTTCCTCTTAAATTTTGTTCTTCTGGGAATCTGAGCCGTGTCTTAGCGAAGAGTCCTGACTTTCGTCCTCCTGGTCCTGGTCAGCCCGTTTCTAAACGTCTTGTGATTTGGTGACTGTACAGTGGAGTCCGGCGGTGGTCCGGCTCGATCTCGACACGATCTGGGTCCACCCCGTCTTTTGCCTGTCCTTCGTAATATCCACATGGGTCACCTGCATGAGCTACTTCACCGAAGCTGCACCCAGCATGACGACATAAGGACTTGTATGTAGAAAAAGGAACAAAAAAATAGATCTATATATACATAAGAAAAAAAAAAGAGAGAAAGGAATAAAAAAGATCTTAGTTTACCTTTGCATATTGGTGTCGTTTTTTTTTTTTTTCTCCTTCCTTTGGGTGTGTGTGTGCTTCACTGAAAACTGAACTATATTATACATCTCTGGCTCTGTTCCAAAACCTAGCGAGCTGCCTTGCTGTCATGGGAGACTCGACTCAATATTGATTTCAGTGGAGTTTGGTTTGTTGTTAAACCTAAGCATTAAAATATGTCAGATTTATGTAAACTAGTCAATTTTTAATTAGGTTGAACTAAAATGAGTTCTTCAATGCATTTTTAAATTGATTCTTAAACAAGTTCTATTAGAAGGCAGCATAATTTGTTAAAGGCCCACCACAGTGTGTGTTTATGTGTGAAATTTAGCATGAACAGCATAATAATGCTTTATATCTTATATGGGCCATTCTACAGAGTTGGTGCCAAATGCTGTCCCATAACCAAAAAAACGTTTAAAAAGAATTCAAAAAGTATTCAAATCTTGGATGTTTACTAAGATTTTTCTTTTATCTATTGAAACCCACAATAATATTTAAAATATCCGTAAGCTTAATATATATAAAATTAACATTTAGTGGGTACTTGCAATTGGGAGGTGATTGTCCTGAACCCAAACCCCTAAATTTCAACTTTTGAAAATATTGAAAGAATTTTTGTATTTTATTCCATTGTTGTTTTTAAAAACAGTGAAGTTCAAAAATATATATTTTCTTTGTAAATTATGAAATTTTATGTTTAAAAAAATGTCTCACATTTTCATGTCACTGCCAAAATGGTGTTTTAGTCCATTAGCTGACATTAACTACACCCCTATATTTATGATCAGGAAATATTCATGTCACTCTCTTTCATAGCTACATGGTGAGTAGATAGGCCCCATCATTTTGAGGTAAATCGGTTCAAAAAGTATGAAAAATATGTAACTTTACAGAATGTCACTACCGAACACCATTTTTTCTATAATTAAACACTTTTTTTTGGGAGTTATTCCATAACATTTAGTTTTTATATGTGTACAACGGTTCAGAACTGTGCTAGCTAAATGTGCTGATTAGCATCTTTAAACTAGTCACAGTCAAAACATTTTGTGAAGTTTTGGTTGTGACATCTTTGGGGTTTTTTTTGGGTGTTCCAATAAAATTGTCACTATTGTAACAGTCACAACCAAAACATGCCATCATTGTTTCGGTAGCAACAAAAGGGAACACATAATCCTTTATTTGGGGGAAATAATTTTAGTACAGTTATGCAATTTTTTTTTTTTTTTTGTATCTTAGTATGTTTTAGTAGTGTTTTAGCATGTGAATTAAAATTCTGAGATGTGATGTGGTCGCTACCAAAGCATTACTGTCACTACCGAAACATGGGATGTTTGTCAAAAATAACTATACTGAATTATCAACTATGATATAGTGTTTGATTGTGTATATTTAAACTAATGGATCCTTAAGTTTGAAATCAGTATGATCAACTTTTTCCCCTTTTACAAAGAAAAAAATAATTCAAAATACAACAAATCTCATAAATCACACTTGAAATATTGTTAAAATTGTAAGTGTTATTGATTTACCCCTGAAAACTTTTTAATAAAACTAATATAAATATATATATTGAAAAATATATATATATTTACAAAGGATCTTACAAAACATCCTACAAAGAATTTACAGAAATCTTAAAAGGTCAATGTAACCCTCTTTCGGTAGTGACAAATTTGGGGAAAGGACAAATACTCCAAAACTTTCTGAAAATACAGTATGAGAATCGTGTGACCAATTACTAGAAATGTGGCCAATTTTTTCAAGACATTTCTAACTTTCTAACGATTTTGAACTAGTTCTGTAGAATGATCCAAATATTAATATTAATAACAATATTAATATCATATTAACATTAATATAATGGTCCAAATATTAATATTCCCAATATGAATATTAATATATATATATAGTCAAAAGTTAGCCTATATTTATGTATTTTAAATAAATGGTGTCATTTTGAACGTTACATTCGTATGTAAGTACGTAAGTACTTATGATTGAGCCATCTCGGTCAAAAATGAGATAATGATACTGAGTGAATGCTCCTGACACATAGTATACGTCATAGTAATACTTTTACTTCAAACTCGCTAAATTCCAGCTTCAGCCCAATCAGAAGTAGCAGTACTTACACAGAAACCCATACAAAGTAGCCAGAAAGAAATGCTAATTTTAAAGAAATGCATTGGATGGATTTAAAGGCTTTTGCATCTGAACTCTTCATATATATATTGGGGAATAAATATACAGTGGAGATCAAAATTAGAGAACAGGCTATAAATTCCTAAATTTCTGGATCACTCCTTAGTCTTATTTACAGTTGTCCTAACAGGAGTAGAGGGGCAGTTTTAAAGCATATTTCATGAATGAATTGTATTCTGAAGCACAGTATAAAAAACTAAAAAACTTTAATTTGTTTTTTGAAATAGAACTCCAATCAAAATTAGAAAACACTTACAGATACCTCCATGTTATTGGTGTTAATCTGGCACCTGGTGCTAATTTCCTTAATTATAACACAAACCCTATTTACTTGCCAGCATTCCTCCAATATTCACTGAGATTGAAAGATGGCTGCGACAGGAGGTTGTCCAGATGAAGGCAAGAGAAGTTGCCCGTTCTGAAGCTGTGATTTCTTAAATATTGCAGGTTTACAATGACACTAATTCATTCCAGTCCCCCAAAAAGGCAGGTCGTCCACATAAGACAAATGCACGAGCAGACAGAATAATGCAGGGATTCTCAATGGGGAATTGGTTCAGCACTGCAGCTGGAACTGCTTGCCAGTTCAGTGCTGAACAGGGTAAGGATCTGTCTCGAGACATTTAAGAGAAGCCAGACTGAAAATGCACTCTGCAGTGACTCTGCAGACTCTCATTAGCAGAAAGAATCAAGAATCTAAGCTCACCTTTGCTGAGAAGTATGTAGTTTAGACTGAGGAGAACTGGTCCAAAGTTCACATTAGTGATAAGAGAGTGGGAGAAAATGCGATTGAGAAAATACGAGTTTTTCGACATACCCTAACTGTCTTGAACCAGAATACACACAGTTCAGGCAGAGCAAGACAAGATGAGCGTTTGAGATTAAAATGTATTTAAATTGTATTTTTTTTTATGAAAATAACCGATCGTTTCGCTAGATAAGACCCTTCTTCCTCGGCTGGGATTGATCGCAACCGCATTTGTAGTCATTTGAAGCTGCATTTAAACTGCATTTTGAAAGTTCAAACTCGGGGCACCATAAAAGTCCACTTTATGAAGAAAAATGCAGAACTGTTTTCCTCAAAAAACAATTTCTTTACAACTGAAGAAAGAAAGACATAACATCTTGGATGACAAGGGGGTGAGTACATTCTCTGTAAATATTTGTTCTGGAAGTGGACTTCTCCTTTAATTTATTTGGGTCTGATGGGAAACATTTTGCCCAAGTGCATAAAGAAGTCAGTAAACTTGGTAAACTGTTGCACTTTGTAAATAATTTGACCTGAAATAGTATTTTCTTGGAAAAAATGCTCTAACCTTTGTTTTATTTACATTTTTGAGAAAACACTTTTTACAGTGTACTTGAACATGTTCTTGTGTTTGGAACAACTCTTCAACATGACTGAGGTTTCTACTTTTGAAGTGCCCTGTGAAGACACCATTTATTCCTTTTGGAACAAGTGTGTTTGTGTGTGTGACTGTGCTGTTGAAATGTCCCTGTACACTGTAAAACAACAACTCAAAGTGATTTCCTGTGATCAGTCCTGTTGACACTCGCTCTTGTTACAGATCTAGGCATTCATTCAGATCTATTTCTCGCACAAGCAGAAACTGAGCAGGCCCTGCTGCTGCTGCTGTCAGGTTTAGCAGTCCTCTGCAGTCATTCCCATCGCAGTCCTCTGAAGTTTGGTGAGGTACTTTCAGGACAGCAGCACTAGAGAACTTCTTGCAAAACTTCTTCCTGATCACGAAAGATGCATGATTTTTCTCAGCTAGTGGACTAACGGGGAATTCAACTTCAATCACCAAACTAGGTGCATGCTTGAACCCAACAAACAGGATGTTGTTATTTCCCTTTAATCACTCTCCGTCTGATAAAAACTGCATCTCTGCTTGAGTTATCAGATGCATAGTGCTCTTATTAATAATAAATCAGTAACCAGTAGGCACAGACGCTCTCAAAAACACTGGGATCTACTTATGATGTTTCGGCTGGGAGTCGGTCTCCCTCTCAAGTCGCAGTCGTCCAGGGAAGCCCTGAAGTCTTCGGCGCTTGCTGAGATCTTAAGCACATTGGGATTCGTGCCTCTCTTCTGTGCGTGCTGGGTGTTTCACCTTCATCTGGATTAATAGAGGGAATTATTCACCAGCTGATATGGGCTGAGAAACAGGAGGTAAATTCACTGCAATAGAGGTTCCCACGCTCATAAAAAGCGTGGAAATGCCAAAGAATTTTCAAATTGGCATCATTGCACTGCTTGAAAATTTCATTGGCTAAATATTTATCTTTGTGAGTGTGTTTGAGGAAAACTTGCTCACAAGACAACTTTTAAGTGTCTTATTTAAGACATTAGTGGAGTAGGGGTCATGAACCCAAAAATTCCTTTGATTTTTTTTTTTTTTTTTTTTTTGGACACATAAGAGGTTATTGTACTATAAAAACATCATGTTCAGAACTCAAAACAGCAGGTTGTGGAAAGTGCCACTTTATGACAAAATAGTGTGGCTAAACAACCTCCACAGAAGATCAACGCATACTTCTACATCACTGCCTGCTTAGCCCCGCCCACCAATTCTTTGTCGCTGCTTGTTTAGCCCTGCCCGTCGATTCTACATCACTGTCTGTTTAGCCCCGCCCACCAATTCATGCATGTAGTTTATTTACAAGAGAGAGGCAAACGCGGGTTTATGCAGAAATCAAACGATAAAGATGGCTTTGAATACAAGAAGACACTGTGCAGTGCCAAGATGTTACAGTCAGAGGGCAGGTTTTTGCGACCTCTACAGGAGAGAGCTGTTCACAGTGCCGCCGATTTAGTGCACTTCTTAAGTGAAATAAAGGTTTGTATATATTTTATTTCATTTATTAAGTCTTTACTGTGCTGTAAATTATATTATTTTATGCAACGCAACATACAAGGACAAGATTTTAGTCAGCTGCATCAGCAGTGGTCGTTTCGCAAGATGGAAATGCCTTTTGCCTTGCATAACATAAATTGATTTTATCCGTTATAATACTGAATTTAATTTAATTTGATGTTAAAATATGTTTTCTAATCTCAGTACTGTTTGTTTATGGGCAGGTTATGGAGTCAGTCACAGCATCTTTTAGCTACAAGCAAAGCGTGAGGTGGCGTTAGTTGAACAGCAGCCCATCCTCAACACACCGGCACGAGAATTAGCACTATTTTGGTGAAAAGTGATTACAGAGAATGGTTTAATACGCTTAAATTAAAATGCTACTTTTACTTGTTACATTTTTTTATTTCTAAAATGCTTCTTAAACAAGTTTAAAGTATGTAATATTGTAAACTACAGTGTGCTGTATTCACCCAAATAAATTAAATTTGTCTTCTATTTTTGTCCATGGGTGTTCTTGCTTAATAATAAACATTCATCTTTTGATCATTGCTGTTGCCTCTATAATTCTGTGTGTGATTTTTAATTTCCAGCCCATTTTAAGCCAGCAATATAGTAATGTTTAAACAATAGTTGACTTAAATAAAACAACCCAAAAACATTTAACCCAACCAGCTGGGTTAAAATAACTTAGCATGTGTTCTGTCCAATATTTTTCCTTGTGTTGTTCTTAACATGACTGGCTTTCTATGGTGGAACATCAAAGAAGATTTTGGTTCCTACAATAAAAGCGTATAGAATCAGTTGTTTGAACCCCAACTTGCTTCAAAATATCATCTTTTGTGTTATGCAGATGAAAAGAAGTTATAGAGTTTCGCAACATTGTGATGAGGAAAGTAATTGATGGCAGAAAGATGATGTAAATCCTCTAGTTAAGCAGAAACAAGAGGTCTAAAACTAAATTATATCTCAGGATGTCTATCAACTGGAACAAAAAAAAACATCTACAACAGATGTGGAAATATGACTTCTCAAAATTTGAGACTATGTAAAAGTTTTACTTTTCAAATTAAATTATGACTCTATTATTGGAACTAATACTAATGATTTTGCTGCACATTATTAGAAATTCCAATAAACCAGTCAGAAAATACTCAGAATATTTTATTATAATGTTTTATAAGAGGAAAATTGATTTAAAATATGTAGTTGGAGTGTAATCTTAACCAGCTGTTTCTTTAAGTTACCTTGAAGACCTATTTTTGCTGGTATAAATTAAAGTCTCTCGGTTTTGCGATGTTAAATAATATTTTTGGCTTGAATATAAACTTAGCCGCTCATTTACTATTTTGTTTTCAGTGCATGCCTTAGAGTTTGAAGGACTTTCAACATTTTGATTTTTCAATGTTAGAATCAAAGTTTACATAGAGATCCTTGAACAAACTATGACATTATTATTCCAACCATGAAGGTTGCAGAGAAATATGAAACATGATTCCTTCCTTGCAATTCTCACACCTTTGTGTGAAGCTGAGGTATCTCCACTGCATAACTTCATGGGAAAAAGAACTGATCATTTTCTTTGAATGGTTGGTTTCTCTTTGCTAGCATTCCCTCTGATTCTTCAAAGAAATTTGGCCACTCACTTATGTGACAGTGAGCTCTGACTCCCTACAGCTTCAGAGAAAATGCTTAATTGAATCATTCATGGTTACTCCCTTGCCAAATAATTGACATGGTTTTATTTATTGCTAATTCTTCAAAATCCATGATGTGTATTTTTAGACCTGAATACTTATACTTTGACAAACGTGACTTTCCCATGTGCATCACAAAAAGCTGCATGGGTCTGTAAATGCATGGTCACATAATGAAAATTATGCTTAGTTTGCTATATTTTAGAGGGAAAGCAATCTCAAAAGATCTCTTTCATGATGCTTCCAGTCGTTCATGGTAATTGGATCAGTCATGGAAGTGTGGGAATTTCCAGAAACAGCGTTAATCATGTTCTCTTCAGCAGACGCAGGTAACGCAACAGCATGATCTGTGTCATTGAAATAATTGGGCCGCTATTGGTTTTAGAAGTTTGATGTTCTTTTATGGTGACTGAAATACATCTGGATTCAAGATCACTCCACTTCTCTGAAGAGAACCACAGAGTTTGTCATACATAATGCAGTTACCTTGGCCATTAGTTTGCTTCTCCCTGCGGTGGCTCATTGATTTTCTTCAGTGATCAGCTTAATGAAGCCGGAGCTGCTGGTTCAGACACCGTGTTCCTCAACAGATGGAGTTATTCTCTTCTAAACACCTCCACCTGCTACCATCACCACTGCAGCAGTCCTGCCTACGTGTAAAAACCACAGGTATACCTCTGAAACCCATTTTGAGAATCTCAAGGAAATAAGTCACGGTCCTATTTCACCCCATAATGAGAATAAAATGTATTCTGCATATATATAATTGTGTGTGTGTGTGTGTGTATATATATATATATATATCTATAAAGAGTGTTTTCACAACATGTCATCAATCGGCCATATATAACATACATATTTGAACAAAACTTGCATATTATGCTGATTATTGCTGCTGTAAATGGTCAATTATTGGCAGGTTTTGGGCATGGAAAAAAACATTTTGAGTACTATAGACTGCCAAAAGTTAAAACAAATAAAGGAGAAGCGTGCAAAAAACTGTCTTGAGAAATGAAAGGTGTATGTGGTTGGACACAGTGAACCAGGATTTCCAGGGCAAGAATCTTGACAACATTTGTGTTTGTTCTCATTTCCATTCAGGTCGGTGAAATCTTAAGCTAATATATGTTTTTATTAATTCTGCTCGTATGTATCTTTACCACCTATTAACTTAAGTTTGTGAATATATTGCACCCTTTCCTGCTTACTAAGTCGTTCTCTATATGATTTCGCAGATTTTTCTGTGGTTTCGACAGCATAAATTAGCAGAACAACGTATTCAGTAGAACATTAACCATGCAATCCTCCTGTTGTTTACATCCGAGTCTCGGCAATATGGCCACACATCCGGGTAACTGACCAAATTGTAATGTAAGCGCAAACCCTCTATTACATACAATTATTTTACATTTTAAATGTAACTTTTCAAATTACAGTAATGAAAAATTAAAATAAATTAAAAAACTATATATAATATAAAAATAATTATAATAAAAATATAATTTCTTTTGACTTTTGGGGTGAAACAGGACTAAATATTCAAAAACATCAAAGCATTTACGTTCCCAGAAGTCAATTAAATCATAATCCTCCATTTTAGAGCACCTGGAGACGTACTCACTTGGAAAAACGATTTTTTTGTAAAATGCAAATGGTAGTTGAAGAGCTGCAGATTTAGTCTATGCTGTGTCCTCATTTACATAACTAAGTAAACGTGTGGTTCTTTTCAAAGCTGAAAGCATCATTACCTTCACCTTCCCTCTGGATGGAAATGCCAGCAACGCTGTCTAGAGGTTTATGAGCTGGGGAGTTTCTGGCTCTCGTCTCGTCCATCTTGACCAGCTCTCCTCAGGACCAACTCTGTCCTTTGCTGACTCAGTTTTGTTAGATCATTTTCCAGCAAAGAGCTTCACCTGCCCTTATGTTTGTATGATGGATGAGGATGAAAAGGTTAGGCTACTTGTTTATAGATGTTTCTTTCATTTATCCTTGTTCAAGCTATCGTATAAGCTATCTTAAAATCTAGAACAAACAACGCGACCCGAACGACTGATTCTCAGGAGCCGGTTCTTTTTAGTGAAGTTCTTTTCCAGCGATTTCCAAACAATTCATTCGAAGCAGTTCAAATACTTAATCCCTCTAAACCCCGCCTTTCCGTGAGCCTCCTCTGTTGTGATTGGTCAACTGCCCACAGTGCAGTATTTTGAACGCTGGATACTCAGCTGTAATACTACTCAGGTAATGCTTTGGTTTTTGATTCACTAAAAAGAACCGTCTCAGAAGAGTAATTCGTTCTGATAATTGAACTTTACTGGTGACACTGTATGTTGATTCACTAAAAAGAACCGGCTAAGAAGAGTCAGACTACACCGGATGCGCTGTATGTTTTTGGTTCAGTTAAAAGAACCGGCTCAGAAGAGTCAGACAACACCGGATTTTGATTCATTAAAAAAAAAAAAAGTTGCTCAGAAGAATCATTCGTTCTGGAATTGGACTATACTGGTCACAATGTATGTTTTTGATTCACTAAAACGAACCGTCTCAGAAGAGTCCAACTACGCTGTACGTGCTGTATGTTTTTAATTCACTAAAAAGAACCAACTCAGAAGAGTCATTTGTTCTGGAATTGGACTATACTTGTCTCACTGTATGATTTTGATTCATTATAAATAACCGGCTCAGAAGAGTCGGACTACGCTGGGTGCACTGTATGTTTTTGATTCACTAAAAAGAACCGGCTCAGAAGAGTCTTTTGTTCTGGAATGGAACTATACTGGTCGTGCTGTATGATTTTGATCCACTAAAAAGAACTGTCTCAGAAGAGTCATTCCTTCTGGAATTGGACTATACTGGTCACGCTGTTTGATTTTGATTCATTAAAAAGAACCGGCTCAGAAGAGTCATTTGTCCGAACCGGCTCAGAAGTGTCTTTTGTTCTAGAATTAAACTATACTGGTCGTGCTGTATGTTTTTGGTTCACTTAAAAGAACCGACTCAGAAGAGTCATTCGTTCTGGAATTGGAATATACTGGTCGCACTGTATGATTTTTGATTCAATAAAAAGAGCTGGTTCAGAAGAGTCAATTGTTCTGGAATTGGACTATACTGGTCACGCTGTATGATTTAGAAATCATTAAAAAGAACCAGTTCAGAAGAGTCATTCGTTCTGGAATAAGACTATACTGGTCGCACTGTATAATGAGTTTGATTCACTAAAAAGAGCTGGTTCAGAAGAGTCATTCCTTCTGGAATTGGACTATACTGGTTGCACTGTATGATGAGTTTGATTCACTAAAAAGAGCTGGCTCAGAAGAGTCATTCGTTCTGGAATTGGACTATACTGGTCGCACTGTATGATTTTGATTCATTAAAAAGAACCGGCTCAGAAGAGTCATTTGTTCGAACTGGCTCAGAAGTGTCTTTTGTTCTGGAATTGAACTATACTGCTCATGCTGTATGTTTTTGGTTCACTAAAAAGAACCGACTCAGAAGAGTTATTCGTTCGGAAATTGCTTTACATTGGCCGCGTTGTATGTTCATTTTTATGCACAGCTCACATTGACAATTTAACAGAAAGATTTGCATTTAAACTCTTGCATTGCATCACGTCAACAACTCACATTTACTGCTCAGGTATGATTTATTTTCCCGTGCAGGGTGCTGAAAGTGTACATTGGTTTACACTGAAATGTTAAATCTCATGTTGAAATTTGCTGTGTCAGTCGAGTTTGTGATTTATGTATGTGCTTTTATTGCTTTTCTCATTGTCGCTATCGAACCTCAAGTGTTTATCACATATATACAGCAATTAGTTTACTCCCTGGAGACATCCATCTTGATCTTCATGAATCCATAATGCGCTTATATATCTACTCACTTTTCACTGAGGAGTCATCATACTCTGTCTGGGGAAGCTCATTCAGACGCGCCTGCAAAGTTTCACATGAGCTCACCTGTCCAGTTGTGGTTCAAAATGAAGCGGCGAGCGGCACCGACCGCCTTAAAAGATATCATACATCATCAGATTGCATTCTGGGGACAATGGGATCTGCACTCATTCAAGGCCCAGATTTCCATTTCAATTTTCTGCTCAGTGGAGTTGATGTATGTGGCGAATCGCTCCACAGCCTCGCTCTCCACCGGCCCGTTCCATCTTCACACCATTTATTAGCCTGGAATCCCGGTGACCTTGTCTCCCAGCGCGCGCTGACGCCACACCTGCTGTCACCGAGAGCAAAGAGAAGCGGCGCGCTATGAGACGGCCCGCAAACCCCAGGACATTACACTTATCTGAATCCAGCACACTTCAATTTAGTCTGGACCCTGCATCTGGGCCCCATTTCAAGTTGCTGGTTAAACTTTACTTTCACTCTCCCCTGGAGAAGAATGCAGGGATGGATGATGAAATGTCGCCATATTTTTTTCTTTTTTTTTTTTTTGACTCTTGAATATGGCTGTTGATGATTGCATAAGGATGAGTCCAAACAATATATATAGCTGTTGTTGTTGTCGTCGTTATTGTGGTTTTCGTTGTTATTGGTTGTTGCCATTGTCGCTGGGGAGTCCAAGGGAGTCCGTGGAAAAGTTCAGAGAAAATCAGTCAGTAAGTAAGTAAATAAATAAAGATTGAAATACATTTAAAATTTAGAATAAATAAAACCTTAGACTTAAATAAATAAAATTCAAACAAAAAGTATAAAATAAATAACGATAATTAAATGTAAAAATAAATAAATATATTAAAAATAAAGATTAAAGTAAATACAGCTTAGATTTAAATAAATGTAAAATAAATTAATATAATGTTATAAATGTATGAAATAATACATTAATAAAGAAAGAAAGAAATATTAGAATAAAACAAATAAGTACATAAATAAATGTAAAAATAAAGAAATGCATGTAAAAAAATAAATAATAAATTTGGATCAAAATAAAAACATTAAGTAAAAAATAGATTAAAATAATTAAAACCAAACAAATAATAATGAAATGTGAAAAAACATAATAAAACATAAGTACAAAATAAGTAACAATAGGTTAGAAAGAAGTAAACAGGAAGTAATTAAATAAAGCTTAGGTTAAAATAAATGTAAAATAAATTAATGTAATTTAATGAATTAATTTAATAAATATATAAAAATAAAAATAAACAAATAAATAAATATTAAAATAAAACAAATAGGTACATAAATACATTTAAAAATAAAGAAATTAATAAAAAAATCAATTATAAATTAGGATCAAAATAAAACAGTAAATAATAAAAATATTAAAACAAGTAAAAATAGATAAAATAATTAAATGTGAAAAAAGTACAAAATAACAATAATTAAATAAATATATAAATAAATATATAACATAAAGATTAAAGTAAATAAAGCTTAAGTTAAAATAAATGTAAAATAAATTTGTAAAATTTGTAAAATAATAAATTAATTTAATACATTTATAAAAATCAAAATAAACAAATAAATAAATATTAGAATAAAACAAAAGTGCATAAATAAATATAAAAATAAAGAAATGCATGTAATATTAAATAATTGGGATCAAAATAAAAACAGTAAAATAATTAGATAAAAATATTAAAACAAGTAAAAATAGATAAAATAATTAAAACAATAATAATAATTAAATGTGAAAAAGAACAAAATAAATAGCAACAATTTAATGTAAAAAATAAATAAATATCTAAACATAAAGATGTAAGTAAGTAAAGCTTAGGTTAAAATAAATATACAATAAAAATCAGAATAAACAAATAAATAAATATTAGAATAAAACAAATAAGTACATGAATAAATGTAAAAATAAATAAATGCATGTAAAAATAATAAATTCAGATCAAAATACAAAAACAGAGTAAAATAATTAAATGAAAAACATTAAAACAAGTAAAAAAAGATTCAAATTATTAAAACAAAACAAATAATAAATAAATGTGAAATAAATAAAAATTAAAGATTAAAATAAGTAAATAAAACTAACATTAAATAAAAAAATTAGCCTATATTAAAATAAATAAGTAAATAAGTAAATGAAAAGCCTTGTAATAGTTCTGGTTATGGTTTTGAACAAACATTTTTTTTTTAATGTATTATTATTATTATTATTATTATTATTATTATTATTATTATTATTACTTGATTGTTTATTTGTTTGTTTATGTTGCAGACATAGATAAGACTTTAAATAATGCAGCTTGCTTATTTTAATTTTAATTTTATTTTTTATTTATTTATTTATTTATTTTTTGAGCCAAGATATTAGCCTGGCAGATGATAACATGGACGAACATGCTTGATATTGCAGTTTGGTGTGTCTTACCATATTATTTAAATGTATTATCTTAATTATGAACACACTGGTTTGTAGTGCAGTTTTACTGCATGTTGTTATTCTTCTTCTTATTTCCCTATAGCAGCTAATGAACCAGAAGTCTCGCCCATAAGCTTATTTCTGCATTGAAGAATATGGTCGCATTGGCAAGGAGTTTTGCATGACCAAACACCTCTAACATTTTCTTCACAAAACGTAATAATCAAATGTGTATTTACATGCAAATTCTGATCTTTTGGAAATCTTTGTCATGTTTTGCTGTTGCAGACTTTTGCTTTGCAAACGACAGCCGTGTGAGTTTTTCTCCACCGCTGTTGAGAACAGAGCCCTCACCTCACAATAGAGATCTATTGGTGTTTGTGTGCGCTAGATTGAGCCGGCCTGTGATTACATTGTTTCCTGATGTCAAATAAAACACTACACGGCCGTTCACTTCACACGAGCATTTAGCTAATGTCCCGAGAGTTAATTGGCCCCGTTCCCTCTGCCAACCCACAGCATATTGATCTACAGTAATTACTCTTGAGGTACGACCTGAGAGCCCGCGAGGAGACGTCGTCACAGGAATGGATAACAGTTATCTGAGAGCTCAGACCTTCGCGCACGCCACGAAATTCTGACGAGGAATTCTTTGAAGCTGACAGAATAATTAAAAACATCGACCCGGCCTCTATTGATGGGTGAGGGAGACTTGGTGGAAGAATGAGAGCGAATTAGCATTTTGACCTTCCTGTTTCAATGGCACGGATGCCCCTTTCTTTCCAGGGCACACGGTGGACTCAAAGAGACATCATAGACCTCGCTCTGGCAAAGGTGCGTTACGGGACAAATGCAGAGAGAGAGAGAGAAAGAGAGAGATTAATGTCACATTACCTATTCAGCTTCTCATTGCAAACAGTTTCCACAAAGCGAGGGCATATTTGAATATCTAAATTGTCTGAGCGGAGCTGGAATGGCAGCTAATGGGTCTTTGTCCTTGTCAGATTTCAGCAAGTCAAAAAGGAGTGCAGAATTTCACCGGTAAATGTGTAACTATTGCAGCTTCCTCATACCAACCTACTTAATAGGCGACTGCAATTTATTTTAAAGTTCAAATAATATATGCTACTATTATAATAGTATGCATTGTAATATTGTATATAATAGGTCTATACTAAACGCTTTTGGACCCTTCGAAAGTATATACCGTAGATGAGACTGGGGCTAGTTGTCACACTTTTTTACTTCAGCAAACATGTCTTAAGGTGGGTTTATGTTTTAAATTGAATATATGTATAGATACAAGCTTTGAGGCTACGAAAAATTGGCTGTTAAATATTTACACCATTATTGCATGAAAAAAACATTCATTCAACACATATGATCATTTGTGACAACATGACCCAATGAATGTATTATAGTTGCATGAAGATGAGCTCAAACAATATATGTTGACGTTTTTGTAGTTATCGTTGTTATTGAATGTTGGAAAAGTTTAGAGAAAATCAATCAGTAAGTAAGTAAATAAATAAAAACTTAGATTAAAATAAAAAATCGAAAAAAGTAAAACATGAATAATAACAAGAATAAATAAATAAATACTAAAATACATTTAAAAAAATTAGATTAAATAAAAACTTAGATTAAAATTCAACAAAAATGAGAAATAAGTAATAATAACAATAATTAAATGTAATAAATAAATAAATAATGTAAAAAAAATGAGATTAAATATTAGAAAAAAGTAAAAAAAAAAAAAATAAAAAAAATAATTAAATGTAAAAATAAATAAATAAATAAAAATTAAAATACATTTTTAAAAATCAGATTAAATAAAATTGTAGATTAAAATAAAAAATAGATAAAAGTACAAAGTGAGTAATAACAATCATTAAATGTAAGAATAGATCATAAAAATAAAGATTAAAGTAAATAAAGCTCAAGTTAAAATAAATGTAAACTAAATTGAAATAAATAACAAATAAATACATAAAACAAATAAGTAAAAAATTGATGTAAAAATAAATAAATGCATGTAAAAATATATAATAAAATATATAAATAAAAACAGATTAAAATAATTAAATAAATAAAAAATTGATTAAAACACGTAGAAAATTAGACTAAAATAATTCAAACAAAATACAAAAATATGTTAAATAAATAAAAATAAATAAATAAATAAATAAAAATAAAGGATTAAAATAAGTAAATAAAACTGACATTAAATAAAAAGTGTATTTAAATTAATATGTAAATAAAAGAGTACAGCACTATATTGATGTAACTTTATAGAAACTAAATATTTTCCAAAATAATTTGTGATTATTGCCAGAAGTGTGAAATAACATGCAAGTGCATAAGAGAAAACACACATTTGTGTAATTTGTAAACTCAAAACCTTATAATAATATACATTGTAAAACACAATTGTAAATAAAACAAAAATTGTTAAAAAAATATTATTGTGTTTGTCATGTTATGTATTATTGTTCTGGACAAAATGTTACCATTATACTACAAAATTTATTTTAACAATTTAGATATTTATTTAAAGTAGATTTACTAATTTTATTGTCATTTATAATATTTAATATTTTGAAATGTTTAATATGTTAATGTATTACTTTATTACTTACATATTTTGTTTTATAATTGTATAGTTGTATTTATATTATTTTATTTTTTATTTAGTGTCTATACTGGGGAGCAAATAGCACTTTCCCCTCTTCCTTATATTTTTATACGATCTCAAAATAGTTTTAGAGTAATATTAGCATTAACTTATAATGTTTATTTATTTATTTTTTTATTATACACATATTTTATTTTAATTTTAGTATTTATTTTTTTAACTCTTCCATGAATATTTTCACACCATCTCATAATTTTTGAATTATAATTAAGTCAACCTTGAGTAAGTGTAAAGCCCTCGAAACCCTCAGCCTTTGAAATGTTAAACCGGGCTTCAGATTGCATGCATGACCGTCTCACATCTGTCCTTGAGTAACAGTACAGCTCTCAAAAACATCCTCCAGAATCTACGACCATTGCTGCATTCGCCCAATAAAATAACTTAATATAGACAACCGAATGGTATTGATTCTTCTCAGTGCATATACTGGTCTCTCACCGTGAAATGAATAGTTTACAGCAGATAATTGATAATATGATATGGCCTTCAGGAAGAATACACTTTCTACTGAAGATACAACAGTTTTTCTGAGTTGTGCTGTACTTAATATCACAGCAGAGCTGAGTGAGAGCAGCTGCCAGACAATTTGACGAATGGGATTTGTCTTGAACTGTTGTGCTGGATGTGCTGTTGTTTGAGACATTCATTTTTGAAGAGTGTCTTTCTGTTGTGATGCATACAGCAGGTCGCAAGAGCCTTTGTGCTTTGTATCAGGCACTGAGGAGAGGAGAACGTCTAACCATATCACAAACATGAATCATATCTAACCATATCACAAACATGAATCATATTTCTGTGAGGATGTGCTTTGAGACAGGCAGACTTGCTGAATCTCTGACGTTTTGTTGTTTCGCTTGTTATCTTAATCTCTCTCTCTCTTGTTATCTCTTTTTTTTAATTTAATTGAATTCTTCTCATGTTCATTCAGGTTTTTTTTTTTTTTTTCTTATTTATTTTTAATTTAATTTAATTATTTTTTTTATTTTATTTTGTTCTAAATTAAGACCATGAAAATGTCGTCTGGATAACAGATTAAAATATTATTTTTTGTCTAATAAGAATTTTATTTTTTATTTTATTTTATTTTATTTTATTTTATTTTATTTTATTTTATATTTTAAAACATTTAAAATGTACCATCTTCTGGAATGACAGACTAAAAATATTTATGACTCATGACTCGTGACACATTTTTGACTAATAAGAATTTGAATTTATTTTTATTTTATTTTATTTTAAATACATTTTTAATGTATTTTTTATTTTATTTAATTTTCATTTATTTTATTTTTATTTATAATATATTTTATTCTAAATTAACAGTCTAAAATATTTATGACTTACGCACATTTTTGTCTAATATGAATTATTTTATTTTATTTTATTTTATTTATATTTTATTCTAAATTAAGATATTTAAAATATACCATCTTCTGGGATAACAGTCTAAAGTACTTATGACTTACCTACATTTCTGTCTAATATGAATTATTTTATTTTATTTTATTTTATTTATTTTTGGCCCATTAAGCCACTGTTCAAAAATATATAATATTCTTTTTATATAATTTTATATAATTTTTTTAGGTTATTTTATTTTATTTTAATTTTTAAATTAAGACATTTAAAATGTACCATCTTCTGGGATAACAGAATAAATATTCATGACTAACCCACATTTTTGTCTAATAAGAATTATTTTATTTTTTTTTATTTTATTTTATTTTATTTTATTTTATTTTATTTTATTTTACTTTTGGCCCCTTAAGCCACTGTTCAAAAGTTTGGGGTCTTTAATGTTTTTAAATATATATAATATGTAATATATACAATATATATTATAATATAATAATATAATGATATATATCATATATAAAATATAATATATTGTATAACATATAATATTATTTTGTAATATTATAAATGTCTTTAATATCACTTTTTGATAAATGAAATATTTTACAAAATAGTAAAAGATCATTTTTAATTTTTAAACTAATCATTTTTTTTTAATTTAAGTTTAAAACTTCTTTTTTTCTTTCTTTTTTTCATTTTTTTTGTACATTTCTTTGGTTTGACTGTGACCATCCTTGCTGTCCTTTGTCAAGGGTGTGTGTGTATGTGTGTGTGTGTATTGACAGCGGCAGTCTTATTGGTGAGGTGAGAGGGTGTGCTCATCTGTGGCATTAATAAGACGTTCCCGCGCCTGTGTGTGAGCAGCGTGCGTCTGTCAGTCAGAGCCGTAACCAGGCATACAGCATTAATTCACTCTGTCGACGGAGGAATGACCATCCTGCTCCGCTCCATTACTCTCTGTGACCCTGGGCCGGAGGAGGATGGCCGTGGGATTAAAGTCTGTCACCTCACCTCCCCTTCATTCAGCACACTCAGCAACTCCTGACTCATAGTCATAAAGCTGCTTTTTCAAATCCTGTTGAAATTTAGCGTTTTCTGAGCTTCAGGCCCAACTCTAGCAGACATACTGCAGTGCATTAATGCATGTGGCACACGCTTTTTGCAGATCTTAACATACTCTACTGTTTAAGGTACTAATAAATGCTTCAAAATAGTTATATTTACATGTATACTCTAAACCTGTGCTAGATAATTGACTTTTAAATCACCTATTTGGACACCACGACCCACATGCACTGTACAGTTGTTTGTGCAGGGTTATTTTAAAGAATAGAGAGGAACAGTGCTGATCATACAGAAAATAAATTGCAAGTATTTTCACCATTAAAAAAACAAACACATTTTGCACAGACAAATTGTATAGACCTACTATGAGCTTTGGTTGTTAAGTAATGATAAATGCTTCCATAGGATGTTATTTTTCTTTTCTTTGTCTGTTTGTTTGAATATTTTATCAATACACTTAAAATGTGGTGTCTTCTAAAAAAAAAAAAAAAAAAAAAAATTATATAGATAGATATAGTTTCATTGTGTATGATTCTGTTACATCATTCATAATTTTTCGTGGTTTAAGTTATTCACTCATAAAAGCACCTTTGTCTTAATTTATATTTTCTTTTATATATATATTTTTTTTTATCTTATTTTATTTAATTTTTTTTTATTTTATTCAATAGTTGTAGTGCCAGTTATAGTTTGCCAGTTGGTTTGCAATTCAGTTTTTCGTAATCATATATAATAATTCAAATTAGTTCACTCATAAGCACCTTAGTCTATTTATTTTATTTTATTTTATTTTATTTTATTCAATTGTTGTAGTGTGTTTGCTAGTTGATTTGCAATTCAAATTTAATTTGAATAATTTATGTTTCGAGTTTGTTCATGCATAAAAAGTACCTTTATCTATTTTATTTATTTATTTTACATTATTTTATTTTTTATCAGTAGTTGTGGTGTGTTTTCTAGTTGATTAAGGAAAAAAAAACTTCCAGAAATAAGGCAGCTGCAATTTGAATTTTCATAATTATTTATAATAATTCATGTTATGAGTTTGTTCACTCACAAAAAGTACCTTTGTCTATTTTTATTTTTATTTTATTTTATTTTATTTTGAAATAAAATATGTTTATTGCTAACATTTAATTTTCTAAATAACTTAATTGTCTAAAAATATTCTCTAAATAATAATTCTATTTTCTAAATAATATTTTCTAAAATAAAATATTCATATAATAAATATTTCCAGAAATAAGGCTGCTAAAAATCACAGCAATTGCAATTTTGTGTATCAATTTTGCAGTTTCAATTTTTGTCTATCCAAAAGTGATTATTTCATAGCTCATATGTTTACTTTTATGAAATCTTTTTGTTTGGCAGTCATTTAATATTTATCTGCTGAAGTCTACCTTTTAATTAATGTTTAATTAATAAAATTAATTATTGTTGTATTTGTAATTTACTTGGAGCTTATGCTAATTTATTTAGAGCATCAAATTGATGGTTATAACACTGGCTTTTGTACATAGTGTGTTCTGCCATCTAGTGTTTACTCCGTGTCACTGCATAATGGAAGATGCTTGCATTCTTCCTGATTGCGACTTACACATTGATTCTTATTTTACATCCTTGATCCTTTTAACAAATCACAAACAAGTCATGCCTCTTAATTCTTGTACAATGGAGGTTAATGATGATCTTAGTCATGTTCATCACTTTGCTCTACCTGGTGCTGCCAAAAGGTCAAATGAAGCCAAAGGGCAAAATAAACTCTGACTGTTTCGCATAGTTTGTATTATTTCTTGCTGTTTAAGGAATGCACACAAAAACATTACTACAACTAACAGACTTTATTCAAAGTTGAATATTGTTAGTTGCACAAAGAAACCTGTATATTGCGTATAATTCTTTAAATAGGATAAGCTGTGGTCACTCCATCACAGATCATCGTGATTCTCGTGTTCATCCTTGAGCAGAATCTTGGCTTTCATCATGTTCTCTGCCACTGCGCACAAACAAAGATATTGGCAAGGGATATGATTAATGCATGATTAACTAATGACCTTAGTAAATCAAATATTAATTTTCAACATTAGCACATTCACATGCAGATAGAGTAAGAAAAAAGAATGTGTTACGGATGAGTGTGAATAAACAAATGAACAGCTCGGTGTCTGCAGTTGGGAGTCAGAAAGCAATTGACAGTATGGAGCTGGAGTCTCTCAGTGGAGCTCATTAGACAGCAGGAAGACACTCACAGAAGTCCATGTCGCTCGGCTCGTACGTGTACATTCGGTTGGCGTATTTTCCAGTAATGTCAGCTCGCACAGTCAGTGAGGGATCTGGGTAGGCGAGGAGAGAAGATGAATCTCTCGAAAACATATTGTAAGCCCAAAATCAAAGCCAAAAAGTATATAAAATATTTGCATAAAGAATATAAAACCAACTAGCCCTACTAATTTGATACATCATTTAAACATTAGAAATAATAATAATAATAAATAATAATAAAATAAAATAAGTTAAATTGGCAGTCAAAAGTTTGGCATAGTTAATATTTGTTTATTGCTTTTGAAAGAAATATAGGAAAAAAACAGTAAATTGTGACGTATTATTACAGTTAAAAACAACTTTTTTATGTTTTGAATATCTTATTTATTTCTTACAAAACAAAACAGTAAAAGATCATTTTTAATTTTAAAGTAATAATTTTTATTTTTTTGTCTCATTTTTAGATTTTTTCATTTTTGAAGATTTTATTTTATAGTATTTTAATTTAATTTAATTTAATTTTAAATTAAGACAACCCACATTTTTGTCTAATAAGCAGTTTTATTTTATTTTATTTTATTTTATTTTATATCAAAAGATCTTTTTAGAAATCATAATAATCAATGTTAAAAAACAGTTGTGCTTAATATTCTTGTTCAAACAATAATACATTTTTTCAGGATGCTTTGATGAATATAAACTTAAGCATTTATTATGAATAAAAACTGATGGTAACACTTTACAATAGGGTCCCATTTGTTAACATTAGTTAACATTTACTAACAATGGAAAACACTGTTACTGACATTTACTAACAATGGAAAATAATATTCACATTTTGTCTAATATGAATTTTTATTTTATTTTATTTTATTTTATTTTGTTTTTGTCTTTAGTATCACAAGATCTTTCAGAAATCATAATAATTAATGTTGAAAATAATATTCACAACTAACCCACATTTTTGTCTAATAAGAATTTTTATTTTATTTTATTTTATTTATTATTTATTTCTTTTATTCTTGTCTTCAGTGTCACAAGATCTTTCAGAAATCATAATATTTAATGTTGAAAATATGTTGCTGTTTAATATTTTTTTTCAAACAATAATGCATTTTTTCAGGATTTGATGAATATAAACTTTTATAAATAAAAAGTGCTGGTAACACTTTACAATAGTGTTTGTGATTGTTAACATTTGTTAACATTAT
This sequence comes from Cirrhinus mrigala, assembly GCA_036247105.1. Taxonomy (NCBI): domain Eukaryota; kingdom Metazoa; phylum Chordata; class Actinopteri; order Cypriniformes; family Cyprinidae; genus Cirrhinus; species Cirrhinus mrigala. The sequence continues at coordinate 29,200,888 of CM070015.1, forward strand.
TTAACATTTACTAACAATGGAAAATACTCCTAAATCATCTTAATGTTGATTCCAACATTTACTAATACATTATTAAAATCAAGTTGTATATATAATGTTATAAACACTTTATGTTAAGGTGTCATTTGTTAACATTAGTTAATGTATTAACTAACATAAACAAACAATGAATAATACATTTATTACAGTATTTTTTAGGTAAATTTTTTGAAAGTGAGATTTATTTACATAATCTGAAGCTGAATAAATAAGCTTTCAATTGATGTATGATTTGTTAGGATAGGACGATATTTGGCCGCGATACAACAATTTGAAAATCTGGAATGAGAGGGTGCAAAAAAAAAAAAAAAAAAAAAAAAAAATCAAGATATTGAGAAAATCGCCTTTAAAGTTGTCCAAATGAAGTTCTTAGCAATGCATATTATTAATCAAAAATTAAGTTTTAAGTTTTTTATATTTGCAGTAGGAAATTTACAAAATATCTTCACAGAACTTTATCTTTCCTTAATATCCTAATGATTTTTGGCGTAAAAGAAAAATTTATAATTTTGACCCATACAATGTATTGTTAGCTATTGCTACAAATATACCCGTGCTACTTATGACTGGTTTTGTGGTCCAGGGTCGCATATGTGAAAACTCACCAACAAACAAGATCCTGGGGACGTAGAAGCCATCAGGTGCCAAGTTGGCATCAGTGGTCTCATGCTGAAAATCACAATCACGGGAATCAATAGCTTATTCTTACAGTTTAAGATGCATTTCTCACTCCGATGTGTGTTGAATATTTGACAATATTTGTACTTTACCACTAAATTGAGCATGATGAAATCTGATTTGCCCAGCCTTTGAATAGTTTGATGTTCAGAAAAAGCCTTTTTCAGAGCTGAAAGGAAGTAAACAGAGTACAGAAAGAGATTAATACACTGGCATGCAATAGCATTTTATGCAAACATGCAATTCAAGTCAAACACTTGTTACTTTCAGAACTAGGTGTTTTACAACTGGGGTTCGAAAAACATGTAAAAAAAAATTAAAAATAAAAAAATAATATAAACATCATAAATAATAATTTATTAAAATATGTTACAAAATTGTTATATATATATATATATATATATATATAATTTTTTAATTTATTTATCAAATTTATAAATAAATAAATATTATTTATATATTTATTTAAATATATAAACTTTATAAAATTATACAAATATACAAAAATAAATGTATTTTATGTATGTATGTATATATGTATTTATTTATTTTGCAAGAAAATATATAGTTTCCTTTTCAAATTTGATGATGAGATGATGATATTTGGGGGTCAATGGCATCTAAAAGATTGAAAACCCTTGATTTTAAGGAACAATGCACCACCTGTTACTTTACTATACAGGTTTGTAATTGTTATTGTTGTGTGAGCTATTCCTTTAAGCACTCTTACATGCATCTATATGACACAAAAAATTTAACCATACATTTTTATTTCATTGCAGATCATGTAAACAGTCTGATGCAGAATGCAAAAGATGCAAACCTTTGCTGTGCGGACAATCCTCCAAATGATGAATGACCATCAGAGGCTTCTTACTACAATAAAACAGATATATAAAATCTGATTATATGTAACATACGAGTGAGAGATGAGTTTAATGTGATTGCATAATTTTTAGGTACCTATCGACCGCTTTAGACAGTCCTTCTTCATACGTCTGAACCCAGGTAATATCATCACCCCAACCTGAAAAAAAAAAAAAAACAGATTTAATT